>JBBPBX010013556.1:20605-52212 GCA_038048925.1 Garcialebias charrua
CAAAACTGCAGTCTGCTATGATTAATTTTATTTAATGAAACACATTCTCATGATATGGCCTGCTAGAGCAAGGCCACAGAATTTGTAGTTTATATTGTACAGTACTTGTGTGGGTCTGACGACTTATTTTTCCACTTCCTGTAACTCCGTGATGAAACAGATGATGATCCCAGCTCATAACCCTGAAACAAGTTAATGTTTATATTTTCTTTTGCAGATTAAATTTGTGTCTCCACAAACCTTCATGCAAAAGTTTTGTGGAGCTGAAGGAAGGATAGCAATTGTCCTTGAACTGTGGGCATTTTGGTTGGTCTGGTTTTCCACAAAGGAATTGATTAAGACATTTTTAGAACAATTTTTATAGCTTTATGCTTGAGATCTTAGATTATTTATACCATACCACTTTATTTATAGAGCACTTAGGCTGACGCGGGCCAACCAAGGTTCTGTACGATAGAAACAAGCCAAGCAGACAGTGAAAACAGAAGGAAAAACAAAACAAAAACGAAAACAAATTATATAGAAAAAGCAACAGAAACTAGCTAATATAGTGAACAGTGTATATTACAGAGAGGATCAAAACAAATCACATCATGTTAAAGTTGGAAGAATAAAAGTGGGTTTTTAATCAAGACTTAAAGGCTGTGAGTGAGGGAACCTGCCTGACACTCAGTGGCGATATATAATAATGCAATAAGGGAATATTAGGAGGTGTTCCTAGAAATAACTAATAATAATAAAGAATATATCACTAATAACATTAATGAAGGCTCATAAAAGGAAACAGCTCATTCATTGATTAGATGATCAGTTATACAAAAAATAACTTTTTAGATTTTTATATTCGAAAGCATAGCCATTTAAAGGATAATTTAAGAAGCACGTTGTACTGTAGGATGAATCAGATAAACCTACAAACCACATTTCTTTGGTATATGTCGTTTAATTAACAGGTATTTATTTTTAACAGATCCAAAGAGAAAAAAGATGGGGGACGCCCTGGAGTTTTGGATCTATTCAAAAGGTTGATTTGAAAGGTTGATTTTGAAATGTGGTGGTTCTATATTTTTAAAACACGACTGACTCTGACTATAGACTGGACTTATTTTGAGCACATGAACCACAGTTTTTATTGTAAATTCTATATGTATATATGTATGCATGTCTATATGTATGTCCGTCTATATGTATATATGTATGCATGTCTATATGTATGTCCGTCTATATGTATATATATATGTATGTCTATATGTATGTATGTCTGTCTGTACGTATATGTCTGTCTATGTCTGTATGTATGTTTAGACTTTTTCCACAGACTATGAGAAAGGTAAAGTATTTTAGGTGAGTATAAAACGTCTCCGTCTCCTGCTACTCATTTTGATGATCATGCTAATTAAGAATAACTTACTAATTAAAATAACCTCAAATCAGAGTGAGTGATTACTCATTTTCACTGAAGAATGAAATCATTTGTTGTTGTGTTGTTTTTTGCCATTAAATACAAATGTTTTAGATAGTAAGAATGGAATTTTATTTTATGTTTAAAGAAACAATTATTATTATAGCCAATTACAGAATTTAGTTTAAGTTAAGTTAAAGGTCCACTGACATGATCTTTTAACATTTCAAAAAATGGCACAACATATATAAATATTAAGATAGACCTCTGACCGTTTTTGCTAAAATAATGTTAAATGAATGAAAATTTCTCTCAAAATAGTTTAAAATTAGCGCCGTTTATTTAGACCGTAAATCCGGATCTTCCGGTCACGTGAGCATTCCTGTTTCTGACGTCACGTCCGTAAATTTCGCCAGCGCACCTAAAAACACTCTATTTTCATCTAAAAACTACTTTTGAGTGCATAAAAATGATCGGAAACGTGTGTTTATATGCTTAACTTGCTAACTGTAGTGAAAAAACACATGAAAACTCAGTATTTTTTTCGTTTTTTCCAAAAATTCGCAACCCGGAAGTCCGTTCGTAAATTTCGCCAGCGCACCTAAAAACACTCTATTTTCATCTAAAAACTACTTTTGAGTGCATAAAAATGATCGGAAACGTGTGTTTATATGCTTAACTTGCTAACTGTAGTGAAAAAACACATGAAAACTCAGTATTTTTGTCGTTTGAGCAGAGTTCAGTATCGGACGTGACGTCAGAAACGGGAATGCTGACACGTGACCGGAAGATCCGGATTTACGGTCTAAAAAAACGGCGCTAATTTTAAACTATTTTGAGAGAAATTTTCATTCATTTAACATTATTTTAGCAAAAACGGTCAGAGGTCTATCTTAATATTTATATATGTTGTGCCATTTTTTGAAAAGTCAAAAGAACATGTCAGTGGAGCTTTAAGGAGTTTTCCACAGTTTGACCTTCCCCAGACCACAAATGGCTCATGGGATCCGAAGGCCTTAGTTTTATTTGACAAATTGCAAGTTTTTTGGTGTCCAGTTCTCCTCTCAAAAAGACTACAGGTTTCCGGAACTCCTTCAGGGGGAGTTGCCAGTGATGTCAGTGAATCCCGCCTTGACTCGAGGTCCTGCTAGGGACGGCTGAAGACGAGGGTGGACGGGACCCCTACAGGTGGAGGAAAGGACACGTCATCTTCTCGAGAGAAAAAGCAGCAGCTGTTACATCTGAGTGACCGGTGCTCCCCTGAAAAAGAAGTTTGGAACGATCGCTGAGCCAGATTTTGAGATGGATCTGGTCAGAGCAAAGCTCCCCACTTTGTCGAGACATGTGGCTTGACTACACTATGCCGCACACAATTCAGGGTTGCGACCTGCTACTGTGCCCGCAATTCATGCCTGAATAGACTAAACAACAGACAGCTGGACAAGACTGAAGCCATCAAACTGCCTGATGCCCTCCACCCACAAGGCGCACAAAAAGCTCTCCCCAAAGAAAAGAATGAACTTTGACAGAAACCCAAGAAGGAAAAGACTTGAACAAAAAGCTCTCCCCAAAGAAAAGATGAACTTTGACTAAAACCCAAGAAGGAAAAGACTTGAACAAAAAGCTCTCCCCAAAGAAAAAAAATGAACTTTGACAAAAACCCAAGAAGAAATAGACTCGCACAGAAACTCACAGAAAAGGACTTCTTCCACACACAAAGAACTTCCCCCCCCAGATGAGATGGACTTGGACCCAACAATGAAAAACTGGACTTATTCCACACACAAAGAACCCCCCCTCCCCCCAGATGACATGGATTTGTGCCCAACAATTTCTGCCACAAACAAATCCCCAAGGAACAGAAAGAACGTGTTCTGAAAACGGGGCACTCCCTCCCCAGGAAAGACACTGAAATTACCCTCCCACACCAAAAACAAAAAAAGAAAAAAGGGATGGATGCTGTGAAGAAGAATGGTTGATCTGCTGTGAAGAAGAATGGTTGATCTATTTCATTTTTTATGTTCAAACCGGTTGTTTTTACTTTCCTGGGCAATAGTTGATATCAAAGAAGTTTCAAACTTATTTTATTTTTGTGCCCATAAAGGGCTATTTTGTTGTGTGTTTGAGAATTATTTCCCACATCTTTGAAAGTGTATGAGTTCTTTTTTGTTTAAAACAAATTAGATTGGTTCTTTGGTTAAAAGAAATTAGATTGGTTCTGGCTAAAAACAAATTAGATTGGTTCTTTTTTTGGTTAAAACAAATTAGATTGGTTTTTTGGTTAAAAGAAATTAGATTGGTTCTGGCTAAAAACAAATTAGATTGGTTCTTTTTTGTTTAAAACAAATTAGATTGGTTCTTTGGTTAAGACAAATTAGATTGGTTCTTTTTATTTTAAAACAAATTAAATTGCTTATTTCTTTTATTTGTTTAACACAAATAGATTAGTTCCTTTTATATATATATGTTTCTTCTCAAAAGTTTTATTTCTTTGGAAAAAGCTTAGTTTTGTGGGTAAATAGACTAATCCCTGCTAAATATATTATTCCTTTTAAAAACTTTTGACATAAGCCATAAAGTGAGACCTTACTCATTGCAAAATTCTCCTCAAAATCTTTATTTCTCTCAAACATTGAAATAAGTCATGAAATATGACAATCAACAGAGTTCTCCAAAACTTTATAATCTCTCAAACCATCCTAAAAAGGTGATTCTGCATGTTCAGGGCGTTACTGTGGGGGCACGGGACGGTGGTGTGAGTTTTTGCCTCTAATTAGAAATTCGGCCTCAGAGGTTGTTTTCCGCACCGCTCACCTGATTGATAATGATCAGTTTATATATGATAAAGAGGATGAAATGATGGAGATGTTCAATATTTATCATCTAAAACTAATTACTCTGACCCAATAATTATAACCCAGCTCACTTATATCAAATATTCTCTGTTCCCTTTAAACACTTATATTTGATAGTACAAACATGTTGTTTGCTTTTTCTCTGATACAGAAAAGACAGTCTTCTAGCCTTGACAAATGTTTGGACTAGATGTTCTTGTTTGATCAGAACCATGACTTGTTTGTTTTATCTGTAAGACGTCAGAGCTTGTCAAACTCCACCTGCTTCTTGTTTAAATAGCTTGTCATGTCCAGTACAATTTGGAATTGTGCAGGACAATGTATTTGAGACCAAACTAAGTTTCAAAAGACATTAAAAGCCATTCCCCTTTGCAAAGTTGTTTGTCTGATTTAACACTGTTCTCTTGTTTATACTTGTGTGGTTTTTATTAAGGTAACAGGGGTTTAAAATCCCCATCAAGCCCATTTACACACGTTTCCTGTGGATAGAAGACTTTGTTGAATCTGACGTGGCATGTTCGTACGAACGCTTCGTACGAACATGAAGTTTTCAAAAGTTTTATTTCTTTGGAAAAAGCTTAGTTTTGTGGGTAAATAGACTAATCCCTGCTAAATATATTATTCCTTTTAAAAAAACTTTTGACATAAGCCATAAAGTGAGACCTTACTCATTGCAAAATTCTCCTCAAAATCTTTATTTCTCTCAAACATTGAAATAAGTCATGAAATATGACAATCAACAGAGTTCTCCAAAACTTTATAATCTCTCAAACCATCCTAAAAAGGTGATTCTGCATGTTCGAACGCTTCGTACGAACAAAAGTAGGAGAAATTTAGGATAAAAATACGAACATTTTCGTGCATGAGGGCCATTGTTTTATGAAGTAGAAGTTTTAAAGTGCAAAAGCAGTTGATCACATATCAAAGTTATATTACTCATGGTTTTAATCTGTTGTAGTGACACTGGCGCCTTGCATGGCAGTCTGCCGCTACCGGTGTATGAATGCGTGTATGAATGGGTGGATGGTTGGTATTGTAAAGCGCTTTGGGGCTCCTCACAGGGGGCTAGAAAGCGCTATATAAATAAGCTCCATTTACCATTTACCATTTTACTTGACCCATTATAAATGGTTCACTGCACCACCTTGTGGTTGTTTTAGTTAAATGCAGAGACTGTCATTTTTAAGAAGACATTTTAGTTTTGTCACTGAATGAGAGCTATATGTTAGAAAGTTTCCACATCAGTTTACATGTCAAAAATAAAGTCACGCGTGATTCATGCACAATCCATTAATTATTATCAGAAGTACAGTATTAACAAATACATTAGCAAGTATTTTAAATTAAACGTCTCGTAATAGCCTTGAAATGTGAACATTAATACACATTATGAAATGGCTGACAATTTTTTCTTTTTTGTTATAGGTGGCGAATTGTCATTCACGGTGGTATATGTGGCTTCAGTCGAATGGTGGTGTTTTTAAAGGCTTTAGACAACAACAGAAGCAACACAGTTTTGGAGATGTTTCTTGATGCTACAGCAAGATACGGAGTGCCATCTCCGTGTACGATGTGATGACGCGTTATAGTTTGAGTACATTTTTAGCTTAACATGGTACACTGTGTTTAAGTTATAGTTTTCCATCTTTCTGTTCAGCGTGGATTAAGTGTTTCATAGCTGATCTTTTTTTTTTAACTTGCAATCTAATTAGAATTAGATTAGAACATTACATTCTAATCTAATAATTAGACACTGAATTAATCAAACTTTATCTGTACTCCTACATATAATTAGGCCAGATCTGGAAACACTCATGCGTGCCCTCGCCAGCAAACTGCAACCAGAAGAGCATCCCTCCAACATGATAAATGTTTGCAGAGACAACATATTGGATGGTGCTGTGAGAGCATTCGCCAGAAAAACATTCAGACCTGAGGCCAAAATGAGCACCATCTTTTTAGATAATTGTGACCAAGCTGAGGGATCCGTGGATGAAGGTGGGCCCGCCAGAGAGTTTTTTAGGCTACTTTTGGTAGCTCTGAAAGACAGTTCTTTATTTTATGGAACGGAACACAAAGACCTGAACTTGGACAGCCATGGTTTGTACATGCATCATTACACACACTGACAAGTTAATTTAATTTATCTCTTGGTTGTACGTGTTAAAAGAAAAGTAACTATTTGTATTTTGTGTGTTCAGCTGTCGAGAAGAAGCGTTACCGAACCTTTGGAGTCATGGTTGCTGTGGCACTGATTCATGGTGGTGTGTCACCTGCATTTTTCACAGAGAGACTGTACAGTAAGTTGTGTGGTCTTCCAGTTCCACTGCCTTCCCTGGAAGACATTGGTGATCCATCTTTGGTGGAGAAACTGAAAAAGGTGCATTTAAATTTTCACTTGCATTCATAGCATTGTTGGTAACCATTAAGCTGAAGTTTGAGAAAAAGCAGTCTGTACTATTTTTGTTTTCCTTATGTTAAAGATAAAGGAGGCCCTTGATCTGCCATCAGCTAGAGATGCAATTTCAGATGCTGCTGACAGCCTGTGTTTGCTGGGGTGCTTCAGGCACATTACATCTTTGGAGGGACGTGACGAAGTCCTACAGTCTGCTATAAACTTTTATGTTGATGGTAGAACCAAAGAAGCACTTGAACAGTAAGTTCCCTTTTTGCTTTTACTGTATTTGTACACACTCAACAGTATTCTTTCATCAGGTTCACATTGCCTGACAACCTGAGATCTTTGATTTGTTATAACAAACATTTTAATGGTCAAAATCATTTAAAATCTACTTTTTTTAATGATTCTGTGGCAGTTAAATATTGTCATACTATCTACAAAGTTGTGGTTTCATGTCATTAATAATAATCCATCTGTTAAAAAAATTGTTGAATAATCCTCTTTCTCTCACTGGATCTGTGTCAAATCCTAAAAAATAAGCCCAGCTCACATCCAGTCCTTTAGAGCTGACCAAGAGGGTATCTGTCCGCCCTCTAAAATACCAACACAATTCTGACTGCTCGGATACAGATGAGACTCAGATTCTGACTCAAGCCAAGGTGACATCAATTTTCTTTTGTCTATTTAGAGTTCGGTATCATACAAATATACTGACAGTTCTCTCTTTATCATTGCGTACACAGAAGCCAAAAGCTCTCACTGGGAAGGACCCTGCAGAGGAATTCCTCGCCATGTACAGTGATACTCCGCCTTCAGACCTTCAACATGAGGAAAGTCAGACAGTGATTGAATTAAAGCGGCAGATCCAGGAACTGAAAGACGAGAATGCTAAACTGAGGGAGTTGGTTTTTCAAGGTATCACTTCACTCATTTAACAATTACACAGTCAATAAAATTCAAATAATTTAATATTTTTACAAAACTGAACTTTGTAATAAAGAACAATATTTTTTTATCTAATTGGTACAGATCTGCCTGAACTCCTAAAGTCAATGAAGACTGTAATTAATCTAGCTGAACATCCTAAGAGGTACAGTTCAGAACTGAACACACCACAACTGCCACCTCAAAGTTCTCTGCAGTCCAGGCCTGGTCTAGCCTGGTTGGAACCAGACCCATGTCCTTCACTTCGCTTTGGACTAGGGTCTGGCATTCCTCCCATTGAAAACGATTTCTCCTGGAGATTTTTGAATGGACCAATCAGAGAACAGAAGGCGGAGTTTTGTTAGTTTAGCCTGGCGAGGTCCAGGCTATCAGATAAATTGCTCAGAAACCACTCGGTGGATATTTTTTCTGCCACCAGTGTGTAATTATATGTCTTTAATTTACTGACTGTTGGCCTAGATGAAACATTTGAGATAAAATTCGATTTTTTATCATTTATTTTCGTAGCGCACCCGAGGCTGTTTGGAAAATATCAAACCGAAACTATTTAAATCCAGCAGATTTGACCATTTCGTGAATTGATTTAGGAACTGTTAAGCTCAGGAACACTTCTGATATAACGTCAGCTAAGAAATATATTTTTTATCAGCAGAGAAATAATAGTTTTTTACCTTGTTTTGATGAAAATTCCTTCGTGGCGGCAGCCATTTTGAATGACGACGTCAGTCGACGTCGTTCAAAACTCCGCCTTCTGCTCTCTGATTGGTCCGGTCAAAAATCGGCCGGAGAAATCCTTGTCTATGGGAGGAATCCCAGACTGTGCAGTGAAGGGAAATGAGAATTGAGCGGAGCTGTGCAGGAAGGCGAGGGCCAGGCTAGGCCTGGTCCATCATCTGTAGATTCACTGCCGTTCCTCTCCAGACCTACATCCTCAAGCTCCCCATGCGAGTCGGTCATTCCATCAACAAGGGATACCCTGTCATCTAAGGTGATTGGTTAATAAAGAATGAATAAAAACATTCATCACTATACAGTATCCTAAATGCACCTTTTGCATGTCTCCATTAAACAGGTGGAGATCCATCCTGGGACTGGAGTGACGGTCGAGAAACTGGTTTGGGCCTATGCTACCAATGCAAACTCGGCTACAGTTTTTGTGAGGCATCTGCTCCCAGCAGTCTTTCCTGCGGAGACTCTGCTGGTTTTTTTTTTTGTATACATTTATTTTAACTGTAAAATGACTGTAAAAATACTGTAGGCTCTTTAGTTTTTATAATTTTTAAACTAAAAGTAAAGTGAGAAAATACACGGACGGGGCCATTGTATTTACACGCAAACATAAGGTGTAAATTATGATGTTTGCACTACTACTCATATTTGCACTAATGTTTGTATTACATCATTGCCTATAGTCTGTTTACATTCAATGTTTACATTTTTTAATACTGTTTGCATTTATTACTACTGGTTACATTTATTACTACTGTTTATATTTACACTACTTTTATAACTACACCACTGCTGATACATATACAGTATTCTCTGACCAGCCTTATTTAAGGATGCCCAATGTGCCTTACTGCATATGCCACTTTTGCCTCTATAACAACATCAACTACTACCTCATACATGTGTACATTAACTCATATGCTGCTTTTCCACTTTGCAAATGTCAATGCTAGAACCTTTAGTCTATTTTATAGACTAAAGGCGTTGAATAACTGTTGAATAAAAACATTTTGATTCTTTGAATTATCTTTATTACTTACATATAAGTTGTTTTTTTTTGTATACATTTATTTAAACTGTAAAAAGACTAAAAATACTGTAGGCTCTTTAGTTTTTATAATTTTTAAACTAAAAGTAAAGTGGGAAAATACACGGACCTATGCATTGTATTTACACGCAAACATAAGGTGTAAATTATGATGTGACTATTTATATGTTTATATATATATATATTTATATATATGTATGTATGTATATTATTACTTTACATATCTAACTATGTGACGTTACATTTTTTCACATTAGTATAAACACATTTTACACTTATATTACTTTACATATAAGCCGTTGGTCAGAAATAGGAAACAGAAACAGGTTAATTAAACACTTATTAGATTTATTAACAACTTATTATTAATAACTTCATTAAACATCGTGATAAAATATAAGCAGAAATGTAGTTTCTCCGTCTGTTTACATCTGTGTTAAAGTGCTTTAGCCCTGGACCTTGGAATCACCCCTCTGTTTTGCTGAAGTGGTTTAGCCCTGGACCTGACAGCCAATGAGAAGAGACGCGAGTGAAGTGAAGTCAGGAAGTGAAGTTACCCAAGAGGGACATAAACAAAAGAATTTGCGCCTAAAAGAAGGACGCAAACAACGCGTTCTTTACACGTTGTTGACACGTTGATAACGCGTCAAATGCGTGTGAAATTTCGACGCGTCAATGACACGTAATTAACGAGTATTTGACGCGTAGTTTACATGTTGTTTACACGTCATTAACGTGTTGATGTAACATGTAATTTTCACGAGTTTCTGACCCAGCAGGCTTTCCATACATACTTTACGCGTCAAATGCGTGTGAAATTTCGACGCGTCTATGACACGTAATTAACGCGTTGTTTACGCGTTGTTTACACGTCGTTTACGCGTCATTTTTCGAGGCGAATTTGACGCGTAATTGACGCGTTGTTAACGCGTGATTAACGTGTCGATGTAACATGTAATTTTCACGTGTTTTTGGCCCGGCTGGCTTTCCATATGGTTCGGGGGAGCCGGCGGCCCAGACGAGCTGTTTCCTTCGTATTTTACTCATCCGTTTTGAGAACTACCGTTAAAAGTGCACATTTATTCTCGGAGGAACAGCAGAAGACTTCGACTACGTAACTGATGTAAAAAGAGCAGCAGTATGCGTGTCGGCTGATGACATCGGATCAGAGTCGTTTGCTCCTGGGGAAAATCACTGACAGCTGTAGGCTGTCAACTGTGACTGTCAGCTGTCAAACCAAAGTGGTCGGCCTGTCAGTGGACTCACGGGCGTCGAGGACGGAGTGAATTATGTCGAGACGTGGCCAGGGAAACAATTCCGAGGCCATGATGGAAGAGTTTAGGAAATCCCTAGACTTTATGAGCGCTGAGCTGACGGAGGTGGCGTCACAGCAAGAGCTGTTGATGGGGCTGTTCGACGAGGTGAAGCGGTTGAAAGTCGCAGTAAGTGAAAGAGACAAACGAATATCTGAATTAGAGCACACAGTGGATTTTTTGGAGCAATATACGAGACGTGATGAATTGCTGATTACTGGATTGGACATTAAACATCAGACTTATGCTCATGCGGCTGCAAACAGGATCACAACAGAGGATTCTGCTCCAGCAGAACTACTCGCGCTGGAACAACAAGTTGTGACTTCTTTGCAAAGCAAAAAAATTGAAATCAAATCTGAAGACATCTCCATCTGTCACACCCTGCCAACCAAATCTGACAAGTTCAAGCCAATCATTGTCAGATTTATAAGCAGGAAATCAAGAGACAATTTAATAATGCAGGCAAAAAAATTGAAGGGGACAAATATATATATAAATGAACACTTAACAAAAAGAAATGGAAATATAGCACGCGAAGCCAGATTGTTAAAAAAGCAAAAAATAATAATGGCAACTTGGACACGAAATGGAAATATTTGGATTAGAGTAAAGGAAGGGTCACCATCAAAAATGATCAGAGACCTGAAGGATTTAGAAGAATTCAAAAAGGAATAAGTCATTAAATACAATATCTGAATAAATTAGTACATGAGAATTTAACATAAGTTAAATCAAATGGACAAACACATTGATATATGACTAATGAAGACTCAGAGTCTAAAATTAACAAGATCTACAGTTTGGATGAGGTGATCGATTCACAAATTTTTCCAATAGTTAAGGAATCAGAATATTATAATGACAAACAATTTAATAATATTGATTTAGCAGAGGGATCTATATCATTCATTTTAATCGTAGAAGTATAAATGCAAACATATCAGCAATAATTGATTATCTAAAACAACAAAATAGAACTTTTTCAATAATGGCATTTTCTGAAACCTGGCTTCATGACTCAAATATGGACAATATTAACTTGGAAGGATATGAGTTATATTATAGAAATAGAAGTGGTAAAAGGGTTGGTGGAGTCGCTTTGTTTGTTAATAAAATAAATTGTAAAATTATTAGCAAAATGTCATTGACTATTGATAATGTCATGGAATTATTAACTATTGAAATAATAACTAAGAAGTCTAAGAATATAATAGTAAGTTGTATACATCGATCACCAGAATCAAACATAGAACTATTTACTGAAAATACCCTGATGAATGCTCAATAATCCAGGTAGAAAAATCCAAAAAAGCTAAGTCTGGTCCTCTGGACATTCAAAAAACAAAACAAAACAAAGCAAAAAAAAAAGCTGTAGAAACGTTTCGTCTTTCGTCCGAAAGACTTCCTCAGTCTGAGAAGCTGTGTTCAGCTCAGTCTTATAAATAGCACCCTCCCACAGTGGATCAACCAGTTGGCTGATGACAGCCGAAACCAGCTGCTCACATGATCAAGGAGGACCATCAGCCTGACGATGGATCGTTAACACCCTGATGGTTGTTTGCTATTCACAGAGGGCTGAGTGATACTAGCAATAACAGCATTGTAAGTGGGGGACAGTTGAACCCGGAGGCCTCCACCTCTGTTTAATGATGGACGGTTTCTTTTCACAAAGATGGCCTCCTTTACTCCTCTCTCAAACCATTGTTCCTCTCTATCAAGGATGTGAACATCTTCATCCCTGAAAGAGTGACCGCTGGCCTGGAGATGAGTGTAGACCGCAGAGTCCTGACCTGATGATGTTGATCTTCTGTGCTGGGCCATCCTTTTGGCCAGTGGCTGTTTAGTTTCCCCGATGTAAGACTGATCACAGCCCTCCTGACACTGAACAGCATACACAATATTACTCTGTTTGTGCCGGGGGACTGGATCTTTGGGATGAACCAGTCTTTGTCGTAATGTATTTTGGGGTTTAAAAGCCACTGGGACGTTGTGTTTAGAAAATAAACGTCTCAATGTCTCTGAAACTCCCGCAACATACGGAATGACCACTGGTCTGGGTCTGGGTTCCTTCTTTTCACCTGATGGCTGGCTGTCTGGCTGTCATTCCGTATGTTGCGGGAGTTTCAGAGACATTGAGACGTTTATTTTCTAAACACAACGTCCCAGTGGCTTTTAAACCCCAAAATACATTACGACAAAGACTGGTTCATCCCAAAGATCCAGTCCCCCGGCACAAACAGAGTAATATTGTGTATGCTGTTCAGTGTCAGGAGGGCTGTGATCAGTCTTACATCGGGGAAACTAAACAGCCACTGGCCAAAAGGATGGCCCAGCACAGAAGATCAACATCATCAGGTCAGGACTCTGCGGTCTACACTCATCTCCAGGCCAGCGGTCACTCTTTCAGGGATGAAGATGTTCACATCCTTGATAGAGAGGAACAATGGTTTGAGAGAGGAGTAAAGGAGGCCATCTTTGTGAAAAGAAACCGTCCATCATTAAACAGAGGTGGAGGCCTCCGGGTTCAACTGTCCCCCACTTACAATGCTGTTATTGCTAGTATCACTCAGCCCTCTGTGAATAGCAAACAACCATCAGGGTGTTAACGATCCATCGTCAGGCTGATGGTCCTCCTTGATCATGTGAGCAGCTGGTTTCGGCTGTCATCAGCCAACTGGTTGATCCACTGTGGGAGGGTGCTATTTATAAGACTGAGCTGAACACAGCTTCTCAGACTGAGGAAGTCTTTCGGACGAAAGACGAAACGTTTCTACAGCTTTTTTTTGCTTTGTTTTGTTTTGTTTTTTGAATGTCCAGAGGACCAGACTTAGCTTTTTTGGATATTTACTGAAAAAATTATGGACGTGCTTGGGGGTAGTTGTAATAAAACAATAACTTTTTGTGGTGACTTTAACATTGACTTGGGAAATATGACGGACTCAAATAATATTGGCACATTTATAAGTTCAATGCAAAGTCTAAATCTTTATCTGTTAATATCTAAGCCTACCAGAATCACATCTCATAGTGCCACAATAATTGACAATATTTTTTACAAACATAATAGATGGAGCAGTGATTGCTGGCATTTTAACGACTGATGTAAGTGATCATTTGCCGATTTTCATGCTTTATAAAACTGATCAATATGATACGAAAACAATTAAAATAAAATAAAAACAATAATAAACACATCCAAAAAAGCCTTGGATAAATTAAAGGATGATTTGAATAAACAAAACTGGATGGATGTGTATGTTGATGATGTAAATATTGCTTATGATAATTTTATGAATATCTTGGGAGCTCTATATGAAAGTAATTGTGTGGAGAAAAAATATATAAAGACAAAGATTGTTCATAAACCATGGATGACAAAAGGACTGAAAAATGCTTGTAAAAAAAGAATAATTTGTATTCACTTTTTCTGAAATCAAGGACCAAAGAATCTGAAGAAAAATATAAGAAGTATAAAAACAAACTGGTATGGATTATAAGACGACATAAAAAGAATTATTACAGTGGTTTATTAGATAAAAGTAAAAAAGACATCAAGACTACATGGCGTGTAATGAATGATGCTTTGAAAAGTAAAGACTGGAGTATCACAATGTTTTGTTAAGGATGATACTGAAATCTATGAACAAAATGAAATTGTCTATCAATTTAATGATTATTTTGTTGACTCCAGCCGAAGTCTTGCAGCTAGCATACCAGATGTACAAGGAAGTGTAACTCATGCAGTTAATGGTTGCAATGACAATTTAGTTCTTGAAGGAACTGACAAAAATGAAATAATGAACATGGTTAAAAAACTTTCAAACAAGAAATCTAAAGACTGGTTAGATATGGATATGACCCTTGTGAAGGAAATTATCAGTTTTGTCATTGAGCCTTTTACTTATATATGTAATTTGTCATTCTCAACAGGGATATTCCCTGAGGGTATGAAAATTGCAAAGGTAATTCCACTCTATAAAAATGGTGAAAAATGTAAGTTTGATAACTATAGACCAATATCATTGCTGCCCCAGTTCTCTAAGATACTAGAAAAATTATTTGTGATCAGACTGGATAGATTTCTTGATAAGCAGATGGTTCTGAGTGATAACCAATATGGTTTCAGAAAAAGCCATTCAACATCTATGGCTCTCATGGACCTTATTGAACAAATAACTACAGCTATGGATGAAAAACAATATTGTGTCAGTATCTTTGTTGACCTCAGAAAAGCCTTTGATACTATTGATCACTGCATTCTTTTGGAGAAATTGTACAAATATGGAATGAGGGGTCAAGTATTGCAATGGGTATCTAGTTATCTGACAAATAGGAAGCAATTTGTTCAAATAAATGAAGTAAGATCCAAATTTGCTAATATTACGTGTGGGGTCCCACAGGGTTCAGTGCTTGGTCCAAAGTTGTTTCTTTTGTACATAAATGATTTGGTGAATGTGTCGGGGCTGTTTAGGTGTGTTCTGTTTGCAGATGATACCACTTTTTTTGTTTAGGAACAAATTTGGATCATATGCTGAACATGATGGAAACAGAGTTTGTAAAAATACAGACTTGGTTTGGGCTTAATAAATTATCGCTAAATTTGAAGAAAACAAGTTACCGTATTTTCCGGTGTATAGGTCGCACCTTTGTATAGGTCGCAGTGTCTAATATTTACCAATAAACTGGAAAAATCCGTAAATAGGTCGCACCGGTGTATAGGTCGCACCGGTGTATAGGTCGCACCGGTCGCACCGGTGTATAGGTCGCACCTAGGTCGCACTGTGTCTCACTTTAATATTTGTTAATAAATTATTACAAATCAGCCTATTTCAAAATGTAAATACCACCAACATCATTAAAATTAAACTACAGACTCCTAAAAAAATGTTTGTTGGCTGCCTTTTTTGTAAAACTGTGTCTCACTTTGATATTTGTTAATAAATTATTACAAATCAGCTTATTTCAAAATGTAAATACCACCAACATCATTAAAATTAAACTACAGACTCCTAAAAAAATGTTTGTTGGCTGCCTTTTTTGTAAAACTGTGTCTCACTTTGATATTTGTTAATAAATTATTACAAATCAGCTTATTTCAAAATGTAAATACCACCAACATCATTAAAATTAAACTACAGACTCCTAAAAAAATGTTTGTTGGCTGCCTTTTTTGTAAAACTGTGTCTCACTTTAATATTTGTTAATAAATTATTACAAATCAGCTTATTTCAAAATGTAAATACCACCAACATCATTAAAATTAAACTACAGACTCCTAAAAAAATGTTTGTTGGCTGCCTTTTTTGAGCTGACTGTGAGCACTTGCACTGCCCCCTGGTGGCCGAAACTGGTACTGCACCATTTTATGCAACAGGGAAAAAGGGCCATAACTCAGCCAAAAATTGGTCTAAAAATATGGAAAAAAATCCATAAATAGGTCGCACCGGTGTATAGGTCGCAGGCCTGGAAAAAAACCATAAAAAGGTGTGACCTATACACCGGAAAATACGGTATATGGTATTTAGTAATAGAAATACCACAGTTGATGCTACATTTAAAATTAATGGTAACATAATTAGTAAAGTGACAGAAATGAAATTTTTGGGTGTAATTATTGATGAGAACCTAACCTGGAAATCTCATCTTAATTATTTGAGAACAAAGATAGCCAGATCTATTGCTGTATTATACAAGGCAAAAGAATTATTTAACGATAAAGCACTACTTATATTATATAATGCGATAGTTCTTCCATATTTGACATATTGTGTTGAAATTTGGGGAAAGGCATGTAAAACATCTACAAATTCTATTTTTATTTTACAGAAAAGAGCAATAAGAATCATCTCAGGAAAGCATTACACTCACCCATCTAACATACAGGTAGTCCCCGACTTACGAGCGAGTTCCGTTCCTCCGAGGCGCTCGTAAAGCGAAAATTCGTAACTTGGAACGGCCGCCACGTGTCTCGTAAGTCCGGAATTTCGCTCGTAAGTTGGAACGGTTTTGCTAGCGCGACTACAAACACTCGTTTTTCATCGAAAAACTGCTTATGAGTGCATAAAAATGATCGGAAACGTGTGTCCACATGTTTAGCTAACGAACTGTGGTGAAAAAACACAGAAAAAATCAGTATTTTTTGCGTTTGTTCCTAAAAATTTGCCAGCTCGTAAGTCCGGATCCTCTTAAGTAAGAGCGCTCGTAAGTCGGGGACTACCTGTACTATTTAAACAGTTAAATTTATTAAAGTTTTATGAACTGGTTGACTATGGAATTCTTCAGGTTATGTACAGAGCTCATACTAATTCCTTACCTCCATATATTCAATCTTATTTTATTAAGAGAGTCAGTAACTACAATTTAAAAGGATTAGAAATGTTTGTAAAACCAAAAATTAGAACAAACTCAAAGGAACGATGCACATCAGTTCAAGGAATAAAACTGTGGAATGTTTTGGATAAAAATTGTAAAAACGCCTCCTCAATGTTTTTGTTTAAGAAATTGGTAAAAAGTAGTCTATTGAAAAAATATGAAGTTGTTTAGCTTATTCTTTTGAAATCGGTTGTTCTTGGCACGGAGTCAGTTTTTGACTTGTTATGTTATATAATGCCTATTTAAGTTTGAATGTAATTTATGTATTTTATTTCATAAGTATTTTCTTTTTTTTAAAGGAGCAGATGTTATAAGATTTTATCTTCTTTCTGCTTCCTTTCATTTTCTTTGTAAATTGTATTTTTTGTTTTGTTTTAATATTTACTCAATTTTAACTGAAAATGAATCTTCTTCTTTCGGCTTTTCCCTTTTCAGGGGTCACCACAGCGAGTCATCCTCCTCCACCTCACTCTGTCCTCTGCATCCTCTGTCCTCACTCCAACTACCTTCATGTCCTCTCTAACTGCATCCATATATCTCCTCTTTGGCCTTCCTCTGTGTCTTTTTCCTGGCAGCTGCATTTCTAACATCCTTCTACCAATATACCCACTGTCCCTCCTCTGGACATGTCCAAACCATCTCAGTCTGGCCTCCCTAACTTTATCTCCCAGTTGTTCAACATGTGCTGTACCTCTGATGATCTCATTCCTGATCTTATCCATCCTTGTCACTCCTAAGGAGAACCTCAGCATCTTCATTTCTGCCACTTCCAGTTCTTTCTCCTGTCTTTTTGTCAATGCCACTGTCTCCAGACCATACAACATAGCTGGTCTCACCACTGTCTTGTAAACTTTTCCTTTGACCTTTGCTGACACCTTTTTGTCACAAATCACTCCTGAAACTTTTCTCCATCCACTCCATCCTGCCTGGACTCTCTTTTTCACCTCTTTACCACATTCCCCATTTTCCTGGACAGTGGACCCCAAGTACTTGAAGTCCTGCACCTTTGTGACCTCTGCTCCTTGTAGCCTCACTGTTCCACTGGCCTCCCTCTCATTCACACACATGTACTCTGTCTTACTACGACTGACTTTCATTCCTCTTCTTTCAAGAGCATACCTCCACCTCTCCAAGTTCTCTTCCACTTGTTCCCTGTTCTCACCACAGATCACAATGTCATCTGCAAACATCATAGTCCATGGGGATTCCTGCCTGACCTCATCTGTTAGTCGGTCCATCACCAGAGCAAACAAGAAGGGGCTCAGAGCCGATCCTTGATGCAATCCCACCTCCACCTTGAAGCTATCTGTCACTCCTACAGCACATCTCACCACTGTCCTGCTGTCCTCATACATGTCCTGTACCAGTCTAACATACTTTTCTGCCACTCCAGATTTCCTCATGCAATACCACACCTCTTCTCTTGGTACCCTGTCATAAGCTTTTTCTAAATCCACAAACACACAATGGAGTTCTTTCTGACCCTCTCTGTACTTCTCTATCAACATCCTCAAAGCAAAGATGGCATCTGTGGTGCTCTTTCTTGGCATGAAACCATACTGCTGCTCACAGATAGTCACATCTTGTCTAAGTCTTGCTTCCACAACTCTCTCCCAGATCTTCATTGTGTGGCTCATCAACTTAATTCCCCTGTAGTTGCTACAACTCTGTACATCACCCTTGTTCTTAAAAATGGGAACCAGCACACTTCTTCTCCATTCTTCAGGCATTTTCTCACCCTCAAATATTCCATTAAATATTTGAGTCAAAAACCTCACTGCCATCTCTCCAAGACATTTCCAAACCTCCACTGGTATGTCATCAGGTCCTACTGCCTTCCCCTTCTTCATTCTTTTCAGAGCTTTCCGGACTTCACCCTCACTAATCTTTCCCACTTCCTGGTCCACAGTTTCTATGACCTCCACTCTTCTTTCTCTTTCATTCTCTTCATTCATTAGCTCCTCAAAGTAATCCTTCCATCTTCCCATCACACTCTCCTCACTTGTTAGAACATTCCCATTCCCATCTTTAATAAGCCTAACCTGCTGCACATCCTTTCCAGCCTGATCCCTCTGTCTTGCCAATCGGTACAAGTCCTTCTCGCCCTCTTTAGTGTCCAGTCTCCCATACAACTCATTGTACGCCCTCTGCTTTGCCTTAGCTACTTCCCTCTTTGCTCTATGTCCCATCTCCTTATATTCCTGTCTCCTCTCTTCAGTCCTCTCACTGTCATATTTCTTCTTGGCTAATCTCTTTCTTTGAATGGCGTCCTGCACTTCACTATTCCACCACCAGGTTTCCTTATCATCTATTCTCTGTCCAGATGACACACCAAGTACCTTCCTACCTGTCTCTCTAATTACTGTTGCTGTAGTAGCCCAGTCACTTGGAAGCTCTTTCTTACCACCCAGAGCCTTTAACAGCTCGTCTCTGAATTTCTCACAACATTCTTCCTTCTTTAGCTTCCACCATTTGGTCTTCTTCTCTGGTTTTACTCTTTTTCTCTTCTTCGCAACAACAGTCATTCTACACACAACCATCCGATGCTGTCTGGCCACGCTCTCCCCTGCTACAACCTTACAGTCTCCAATCTCTCTCAGGTTTCCTCTTCTACACAGAATGTAGTCGACCTGTGTACTCCTTCCTCCACTCTTATAGGTCACTCTATGTTCCTCCCTCTTTTGGAAATAGGTATTGACTATAGCCATTTCCATTCTCTTGGCAAAATCCACCACCATCTGTCCTTCCTGGTTTCTTTCCTTGACACCAAACCTACCCATCACTTCCTCATCCCCTCTGTTTCCTTCACCAACATGTCCATTCAGGTCTGCTCCAATCACCACTCTTTCCTCCCTGGGAATACTCTCTATCACTTCATCCACTGAAACTGAAACATAACTGAAAATGAATAAAGTTTTGAAAAAAAAAAGTTTGTCATCAATGATAACACCCAAAAACTTCACCTCACTCACTCTACAAATCTCAACACCCTCAATTTTAAACGGAACATCAACAGTTATTTTTATTACTGTATGACATGTAATTAGTTTTATATAGATTTAATGATAATTTATTAAGTTCAAACCAAGTTTACATTTTGACAAATTCTGTCTTCATCAACTCCAACACCTGTTCTATATCTTTACCCAAACAGAAAAATGTGGTATCATCTGCAAAAAAGACACATTTAAGGAGTCCTGACACATTTACCAAGTCATTCACATATAAAATAAATAACTTTGGTCCATGTACAGTACAGAGCCTTGAGGAACTCCACATGTGATATTGCAGAGGTCAGATCTTACACTATTTATTTGTACAAACTGTTTCCTATCTTTCAGATAGTTAGATACCCACTGTAATGCTAGTCTTCTGATACCATATTTATTCAGTTTTTCAAGGAGAATAGTGTGGTCAATAGTATTGAATGCTTTTTTTAAATCAACAAAAATACTAACACAATATTGTTTTTGATCGCCAGCAGTAGTTATTTGTTCTATTAATATGTATGTAATATGTACGGTATGCGTACCGTGAGAACCGATCAACAGAGGACGCCATCTCCTCTGTGGTCCACACTGCTCTCACCCACCTGGATCAGAAGGACTCCTACATCCGTATGCTCTTTGTGGACTTCACATCTGCTTTCAACACCATGATCCCCCAAACCCTGATGGACAAACGATTCACACTTGGACTAAGCCCCTCCATTTGTAACTGGGTACTAGACTTCTTAATAAACAGACCTCAGTCCGTGAAGATCCACAACTTCTCCTCCTCCACCATTACCCTCAGCACTGGCTCTCCTCAAGAATGTGTATTGAGCCCTCTTCTGTTCACTCTGCTCACATATGATTGTGCAGTAAAGTTTGCAGATGATACAGCTGTGGTGGGATGCATCACAAACAATGATGAGTCCAGCTACAGGCAGGAGGTGGAACACCTGGAGAGCTGGTGCAAAGACAATAACCTTCACATGAATGTGAAGAAGACAAAGGAGATGATTGTGGACTTCAGAAGGAACAAACACACCCACACCCCACTGAACATAAGAGGATCTGCGGTGGAAGTGGTCTCCAGCTACAAGTACTTGGGTGTACACTTGAATGATAACCTCAGCTGGACCAACAACACCACCAGCCTGATCAAGAAAGGTCATCAGAGACTCTACTTCCTCAGACGGCTGAGACGAGCTGGTCTGAGTAGCCCAGTCCTCACCTCCTTCTACAGGTGTGCAGTGGAGAGCATCCTGTGCTCCAGCATCAACGTGTGGCATGGAGGCTGCACAGCTGCAGAAAGAAAAGCTCTACAGAGAGTGGTGAAGGCTGCACAGAAGATGTTGGAGTCAGTCTCCCCACCATCACAGACATTTACACTTCGAGATGCAGGAAAAGAGCCACCTGCATCATGAAAGACCCCACTCACCCAGCACACACACTCTTTGCCCCACTCCCCTCAGGACGGAGGTTGAGGAGCATCAAATGTAGAACCACTAGACTGAGGAACAGCTTCTACCCTGAGGCTGTTAGACTCATGAATAAATGAATAATCACTGCAAAATATCACATCGTGTTGCTGCTGATCGGTTTCTTGTTGCTGTGTTCATTTGTGACATCTGCTCATACAGACTCGTGTTCGTGCTGCTGTTTGTAATGATGTTTTTCTATTACATTAGGGCTCAGTGTATTTCTAGTTAATGTTTTTCTTAGTTATATCCTAGATGTTATTACTGTTTTTCTCTTACATTTTTGTTGTTGGATGTAACTGGGACCCTGTGAACATAATCTCGTTTCATCACATGTACCACATGCGATGCAAATGACAATAGAGTCTCTCTCTCTCTTTCTCTTTCTCTCTCTCTCTCTCTCTCTCTCTCTCTCTCTCTCTCGCTCTAATTCCATGAGAGCCATTGGTGTAGCTTTTTGCTCTAAACCCATACTGACTGCTACTTAGAATACTGTATATTGCTTAGCAATAAATTGATCTAATCTGGTCACAAATAGTTTTTCTAGAAATTTTGAGAACTGAGGATATTGATCTACAGGTCCTCAAAAATTAGCATATTGTGACTATTTTTAGCCTGGTTAAAACCAGACCCTTGTCCTTCACTTCGCTTCGTACTTGTGCAGTAAAGGGAAATGAGAATTGAGCGGAGCTGTGCAGGAAGGCGAGGGCCAGGCTAGATTATTTTCCATAATGTAATGATAAAAATGAAACTTTCATATATTTTAGATTCATTGCACACCAACTGAAATATTTCAGGTCTTTTATTGTTTTAATACTGATGATTTTGGCATACAGGTCATGAAAACCCCAAATTCGTGTCTCAAAAAATTAGCATATTTCATCCGACCAATAAAAGAAAAGTGTTTTTAATAGAATAAAAAAAGTCAACCTTCAAATAATTATGTTCAGTTATGCACTCAATACTTGGTTGGGAATCCTTTTGCAGAAATGACTGCTTCAATGCGGCCTGGCATGGAGGCAGTCAGCCTTTGGCACTGCTGAGGTGTTATGGAGGCCCAGGATGCTTCGATAGCGGCCTTAAGCTCATCCAGAGTGTTGGTCTCGAGTCTCTCAACTTTCTCTTCACAATATCCCACAGATTCTCTATGGGGTTCAGGTCAGGAGAGTTGGCAGGCCAATTGAGCACAGTAATACCATGGTCAGTAAACCATTTACCAGTGGTTTTGGCAGTCGTGCTGAAAAATGAAATCTTCATCTCCATAAAGCTTTTCAGCAGATGGAAGCATGAAGTGCTCCAAAATCTCCTGATAGCTAGCTGCATTGACCCTGCCCTTGATAAAACACAGTGGACCAACACCAGCAGCTGACATGGCACCCCAGACCATCACTGACTGTGGGTACTTGACACTGGACTTCTGGCATTTTGGCATTTCCTTCTCCCCAGTCTTCCTCCAGACTCTGGCACCTTGATTTCCGAATGACATGCAAACTTTGCTTTCATCCGAAAAAAGTACTTTGGACCACTGAGCAACAGTCCAGTGCTGCTTCTCTGTAGCCCAGGTCAGGCGCTTCTGCCGCTGTTTCTGGTTCAAAAGTGGCTTGACCTGGGGAATGCGGCACCTGTAGCCCATTTCCTGCACACGCCTGTGCACGGTGGCTCTGGAATCGGCCCTTCTCCACAATCTTCCTCAGGGTCCGGTCACCTCTTCTCGTTGTGCAGTGTTTTCTGCCACACTTTTCCCTTCCCACAGACTTCCCACTGAGGTGCCTTGATACAGCACTCTGGGAACAGCCTATTCGTTCAGAAATTTCTTTCTGTGTCTTACCCTCTTGCTTGAGGGTGTCAATGATGGCCTTCTGGACAGCAGTCAGGTCGGCAGTCTTACCAATGATTGCGGTTTTGAATAATGAACCAGGCTGGGAGTTTTTAAAAGACTCAGGAATCTTTTGCATGTGTTTAGAGTTAATTCGTTGATTCAGATGATTAGGTTAATAGCTTGTTTAGAGAACCTTTTCATGATATGCTAATTTTTTGAGACAGGAATTTTTGGGTTTCATGAGCTGTATGCCAAAATCATCAACATTAAAACAATAAAATACCTGAAATAGTTCAGTTGGTGTGCAATGAATCTGAAATATATGAAAGTTCCATTTTTATCATTACATTATGGAAAATACTGACCTTTATATTCTATTTTTTTTAGAAGGACCTGTATAATTATTGAACACACATGTATCACCATATTATGACTTTAGAAAGTGGCTGCTCAGCTAAAATTCATTTACAAGGGGTCTGGTTCTATTTGACTTGGTGGTCAAGCCCCCATAGTGGTCTGCTGAACTTCCTTTTTTTTGTAGAGTGCATCTTATCTTATTTGCAGTTGTTTTGGTGTTTTTATTGTTTTTGGTATTTGCAACATTTTTACTTTACATTTGTTTTTCTGATTGTGTGTTTCTTCATCTATTTTATGTGATTGCAGATCATTTCTGTTGCATTTCTTTTTTGTTTTGGAGTTTGCATCATTCCTGTGTTTGCAGCACATGTTAACTGTTTACTGAGCGTTTAGCTGTACCCGTCATCCACCATGGAAGTAGGACTCCTCAGCGACTCTAGACGTGAAAGACGTACCGTATTTGTCGGTGTAAAATACGCTGCTGTGTATAATACGCTTTGTCCAATTATTGGAAATAAACCAGAAAAAACGTACATAATACGCTTCAGTGTTTAATACGCATCTATTATGCGTCACCGCTACGCAACACGTCAGCGCCTCATTTGCCCTGCTTAAAATGGCGGCCACAGAAGCGGGCAAACACTGAAGGAATTTATAACAAAACACGGTAAAAACTATTATTTCTTTGCGAGAAAAAATATATTTCTTAGCTGACTTTATAGCAAACGGGCTCCTGAGCTTAACAAAACTAACGAAATGTTCAAATCAGCTGGATTAATAAAATTAGTTTGCCGATTATTTTTATGCAGGCAGGTCGGACCGGACGCTTACTTTCTTTATCCATCCATCCATCCATCTTCTTCCGCTTATCCGGGGTCGGGTCGCGGGGGTAGCAGCCTAAGTAGGGAGGCCCAGACTTCCCTCTCCCCAGCCACTTGGAGCAGCTCCTCCGGGGGAATCCCAAGGCATTCCCAGGCCAGCCGAGAAACATAGTCCCTCCAGCGTGTCCTGGGTCTTCCTCTGGGTCTAGCTTCTGTAGCCGAGGATCAGACCGCCAGGGTCCCCGCCCTCGGCCACCACCCATCTCACATTGCACCCGACCCCTTTGGCCCCTCCCACAGGTGGTGAGCCCATGGGAAGGGGGACCCACGTCTCCTCTTCGGGCTGTGCCCGGCCGGGCTCCATGGGTAAAAACCCGGCCACCAGGCGCTCGCCAGCGTGCCCCACCTCCGGGCCTGGCTCCAGAGTGGGGCCCCGGTGACCCACGTCCGGGCGAGGGAAAACTTAGTCCATTAATTGTACTCATCATAGGGGTTTTTGGGCTGCACTTTGTGCTTACTTTCTTTAAATTTAGCTAAATAAACGCTTAAAAATATATATTTCTTAGCTGACTTTATAGCAAACGGGCTCCTGAGCTTAACAAAACTAACGAAATGTTCAAATCAGCTGGATTAAAAAAATTTGTTCGCCGATTATTTTTATACAGGCGGGTCGGACTGGACGTTTTCTTTCTTTAAATGTAGCTAAATAAACGCTTAAAAAATATTTCTTAGCTGACTTTATAGCACAAGGGTGTCATAAGCTTAACCAAATGTGAAATCAGCTGGTCTGAGCTGGATAAAAAAAAGTAGTTCGTCGATTTGCATGCTAACAGCTAACAGCAGCTACATCCAGAGCAGGGAGCGGGCAGCAACAGAGTCAGTCCGACCAGAGGAGGCTTTTTTGGGACACATGAGCTAGAAACGGTCTGGAAGTGGCCCTCCTCTTCCTCTTCGCTCTCTGAGTCCTCTGCTGCTACCCATAGCGTCCATAGCGGCCGAAACTGGTACTGCACCATTTTTGCCCAAAATGAAAAACGGCGAATCAGAGCTTAAAATGGGTCTTAAAAAATATGGGAAAAAATTCATAGATAATACGCTTCGGTGTATAATACGCAGGACATTCAAATTAGCAAAAAAACCTGCGTATTATACACCGACGAATTTGGTACCTCTTCTGGGGTAAGTTCAACTAGACTTGTACAGAAGGTCTCTTAGTGAAGTGAGACTGAAGCACCATCTACTGGACAAATGTAAAAATCGGAATTTCATGATTTATGTGATTAAAAAGAAAAAAAAGGGTTATTATTCACAGCTAAACTGCTTTCCTCTGGTGTGGATTCCCATATGTGTGTTTAAAGTTGACTTACGTCCAAACCTTTGTCCACAAAGATCACAAGCAAATGATTTCTGTCCTGTGTGGACTATAATGTGTGTGTTTAAATTTGACTTCTGTCCAAACCTTTGTCCACAAACATCACAAGCAAATGATTTCTGTCATGTGTGAACTATCATGTGTGTGTTTAAATGTAACTTCTGTCCAAACCTTTGTCCACAAAGATCACAAGCAAATGCTTTCTGTCCTGTGTGAACTATCATGTGTGTGTTTAAAGTTGACTTCTGTCCAAACCTTTGTCCACAAAGATCACAAGCAAATGCTTTCTGTCCTGTGTGAACTATCATGTGTGTGTTTAAAGTTGACTTCTGTCCAAACCTTTGTCCACAAAGATCACAAGCAAATGCTTTCTGTCCTGTGTGAACTATCATGTGTGTGTTTAAAGTTGACTTCTGTCCAAACCTTTGTCCACAAAGATCACAAGCAAATGCTTTCTGTCCTGTGTGAACTATCATGTGTGTGTTTAAAGTTGACTTCTGTCCAAACCTTTGTCCACAAAGATCACAAGCAAATGCTTTCTGTCCTGTGTGAACTATCATGTGTGTGTTTAAAGTTGACTTCTGTCCAAACCTTTGTCCACAAAGATCACAAGCAAATGCTTTCTGTCCTGTGTGAACTATCATGTGTGTGTTTAAATGTGACTTCTGTCCAAACCTTTGTCCACAAAGATCACAAGCAAATGCTTTCTGTCCTGTGTGAACTATCATGTGTTTGTTTAAAGTTGACTTCTGTCCAAACCTTTGTCCACAAAGATCACAAGCAAATGCTTTCTGTCCTGTGTGAACTATCATGTGTGTGTTTAAAGTTGACTTATGTCCAAACCTTTGTCCACAAAGATCACAAGCAAATGCTTTCTGTCCTGTGTGAACTATCATGTGTCTGTTTAAAGTTGACTTCAGTCCAAACCTTTGTCCACAAAGATCACAAACAAATGCTTTCTGTCCTGTGTGAACTATCATGTGTGTGTTTAAATGTGACTTATATCCAAACCTTTGTCCACAAAGATCACAAGCAAATGCTTTCTGTCCTGTGTGAACTATCATGTGTTTGTTTAAATTTGACTTCTGTCCAAACCTTTGTCCACAAAGATCACAAACAAATGCTTTCTGTCCTGTGTGAACTATCATGTGTTTGTTTAAATTTGACTTCTGTCCAAACCTTTGTCCACAAAGATCACAAACAAATGCTTTCTGTCCTGTGTGAACTATCATGTGTGTGTTTAAATGTGACTTTGTCCAAACCTTTGTCCACAAAGATCACAAGCAAATGCTTTCTGTCCTGTGTGAACTATCATGTGTGTGTTTAAAGTTGACTTCTGTCCAAACCTTTGTCCACAAAGATCACAAGCAAATGCTTTCTGTCCTGTGTGAACTATCATGTGTCTGTTTAAATTTGACTTCTGTCCAAACCTTTGTCCACAAAGATCACAAGCAAATGGTTTCTGTCCTGTGTGAACTATCATGTGTTTTTGTAGATTACCTTTTTTGTTAAAAAATTTTCCACAGTCTTCACAACTAAATGAGTTCTGTTTTGACTGTTTTTTCTTGATTGAGCCTCCAGTTTTCTTCACTTCAAAACATTCCTTGACAACCAAACAACTTGAAGACATCACTGACTGACTTGTCTTGTGAAATTGTTTCCCATGCTCACTGAAGCTGCAAGACTTCTTGACAGTGTGTACGTCTGACTCAGGAGCTCTGCTCTCCTTCCAGTCTTTGTCACTGTCTTCAGGTTCTGATCCATAGTCTGATAAGTCTTTTAGCTGAGAGTCAGAGTCATGTACATCATCGTCATCATCATCCTCAGATTCCTCACTGACTTCAGTCTCTGAAGAGCTGCAATCATCTCCATAAGTATCTAGATCTGGGTTCCTGGTAGTCTCTGCTCTTCCACAGTCCTCTCCACCAGTTGCTGTTTTCATCTGGTCAACTGAGCTGCTGGTTGGAAGATCTTCCTCTTTTACTTGGTGCTGATAAAGCTGTAAAAACAGAGGTTTCTTTTCATCTTCCTCACTCTTCAAAGGAACAGCAGTGAATGCAAACCCAGTGTCATCAGTCTCCTTTTTCACACAAAACTGCTCTCCCTCTTGACTGGTCCACAGTTGCTCCTCTTCCTCCTTTATGTTGAGGATATCTGGATCCTGTTGGTCCACACCAAGCATCCGTACTTCAAGAGCTGCTTCTTTAACCAGCACCATCTGCTGAACATCTGCAGGGAACACTGAAAACATGAACATCAGGCACAATTATAACTTTATATTCACAAATACAGTGTTGTTTGAAAGTTTATAAAGCATTTAAAACTTTTTAAATTTCTGCATAAAAATGACCTAAAACATCATCAGATTTTCACACAAGTCGTAAAAGTACCATACCATACCAATTTATTTATAGAGCACTTAAAACAGCAACAAGGCCAACCAAAGTGCTGTACAGTAGAAACAAACAAGCACAGCGGACAGGAAAACATAAAATAAAAATAAAGATACAAATAGCAGCAGAAACTAGCTAAAATGGCCAATGCTGTATAGTACAGAGGATCAAAACAAATCACACCATGTTAAAGGCAAGAGAATAGAAGTGGGTTTTCAAGCGAAAAAGACTGAGTGTGGGAGCCTGCCTGACACGCAGTGACAACTCATTCCAAAGTCTTGGACCTGCAACAGAGAAAGCCCTGTCACCTCTGAGCTTACGACATGTTTCTGGAACTAAAAGAAGCATATGGTCTGCTGACCTCAGAGAGTGCGGCGGGGCATATAGTAGATAAAGTATATAAAGAGAATCCAGTTTAAAAAATGAGACAAAAACATTATACTTGGTCGCTTATTTATTGAGGAAAATTATCCAATATTACCGTATTTTCCGGTGTATAGGTCGCACCTTTTTATGGTTTTTTTCAAGGCCTGCGACCTATACACCAGTGCGACCTATTTATGGATTTTTTTTCATATTTTTAGACCAATTTTTGGCTGAGTTATGGCCCTTTTTCCCTGTTGCATAAAATGGTGCAGTACCAGTTTCGGCCACCAGGGGGCAGTGCAAGTGCAGTACCAGTTTCGGCCGCTATGATCGCTAAAGAGGCCTGTACCAGTATTCTGCTTTATTTACAGATTTATTTGGGTGTAGCTGTAACTGTCAAAGTGCATTTCAATCAGCTGCACCTCCAGATGCTGCATATTTCAGCTCACAGTCAGCTCCACCTCCAGATAATAATAATAATAATAATAATGAATTCCATTTATAATGCACTTTTCATTAATAAAAATCTCAAAGTGCTACAAAGTGTAACAAAGCAAAGATCAAAATGAAACAAGTGATAAAATCAAATAAAATCAATAATAATATCGACTAAGATCAAAGATAAAATCATGTGGATGCAGATTAGGCTTGCTTAAAAAATAAATAAAATAAAACAAGTGATAAAATCTAGTAAAATATAATAAAATTGCTGCAGCTATCCTGCACTGGTTTCCACAGCAGCTGCAACTCTGAGCAGATCACCTTCAGCTGCAACTGATTTGTCATTTATTAACAAAAATTAAAGTGAGACACAGTCTTACAAAAAAGGCAGCCAACAAACATTTTTTTAGGAGTCTGTAGTTTAATTTTAATGATGTTGGTGGTATTTACATTTTGAAATAAGCTGATTTGTAATAATTTATTAACAAATATCAAAGTGAGACACAGTTTTACAAAAAAGGCAGCCAACAAACATTTTTTTAGGAGTCTGTAGTTTAATTTTAATGATGTTGGTGGTATTTACATTTTGAAATAAGCTGATTTGTAATAATTTATTGACAAAAATTAAAGTGAGACACAGTCTTACAAAAATGGCAGCTAACAAATGTAGGTGCGACCTAGGTGCGACCTATACAGACACTGCGACCTATACACAGGTGCGACCTATACACCAGAAAATACGGTACATGTTTTTACCTGAGATTTGTCAAGCTGTTTTATCAAAAATGAACAAAATTACCCTAATTGTTGGGCTTTAGAACGCATCTGTCTCTAAGCTGCACTTATTAAATAGAAGATAAATCAAAATTTTGTATATAAATAAGACACTCTGGTTATTTAGCCGTTCATTATCAGGAACTGTGCCCCCAGACGAGGGGCGTAGATCCCGGGGGGGTCGGGGGGGTTCCGGACCCCCCCCAATCTTGGGGTATTGTAGATTTGCTCTGTCCCCAATAATTCAATAAAGGAAACTGTGTATTTAAACAATATAAATATAAAAAGGCAAAAAAAAGAGAAATCCACCATTAATCCAATAAATTAAAAGGAATTTTACCCCCCGCCCCCTTCCCTGTTGGCAAATGGTTTAGTCCAATGTGTAGGAGGCGAGACTCCCATAGACTCCCATTGAAAGAATGGAATGCGGAAGTCACGTGGGTCATGGAGAGGGTAGTTCCAAACAGCAGCGGTTCTAGCATTGAACGTAGTTCATTCTCCGTGTTTTCTCTGGTAAGTTGATGAAAATACAGCATTTTTTGCCATTGTGAAGCGTTAGCTGACTGAAATGCAGATCAGCTCGCTCAGGGCCGGATTAACAACCCCAGGGGCCCCTGGGCACCGAAGCTCACAGGGCCCCCTCCCTAACCTAACACCCATTTTATATATATATATATATATATATATATATATATATATATATATATATATATATATATATATATATATATATATACTACTGTATTGACTACTACTATATACTACTGTATTGACTGTATTGTATATATAATACTACTGTATTGACATCATTCAGCAGCAAATCACATCCATCCATCCTTCATCAGCAAATGATGTCAAACATGAACACTTATGAAAGAGCAGCAGCTACTGCATTGACATCAATCAGCAGCAAACCAGTAGCAAATCACATCCATCAGAAACATGTTGCAACCATAGTGACACCAGTGCCTTGGTGTGCAGTCCATGTCCACGTGCATGAAAAAACAAGACTCCCTGTCAGGACGTCGTTTTCTGGTCGACTCTGGTTCCCAGAAGAGTTTGGTCCACCCTGTTGGACCTGAATTAGCAAGCCGAGGCAGTGGCCCACTGTTAACTGCTGCTAACGGTTCTCCCATTGGAACTTTTGGCACTAGACAGGCAACAGTTTCTTTCCATGGTCGTGAGTTTGAGTGGGATTTTGTTGTTGCCTCAGTGACTGTTCCTATTATCGGTGCAGATTTTTTATGTGCTCATGGACTGTTAGTAGATGTTGCTAACCGCAGACTTATTGACGCTGTAACTTTTGCAACTTTCCCATGTGTGTCTGGGGGGGCTGGGCCGCTAACTCATGCTAATGTTTTAGTTTCAGGAGATGTTTTTCAAGGTTTGTTGGCAGAATTCCCCTCTTTAACTACACCTGCTTTTTCCTCTTCAGAAACTAAACACGGGGTCGAGCATTTCATCCCTACTACGGGACCGCCCGTTTTTGCACGTGCACGCCGCCTCGACGCTGTTAAACTGGCCATCGCTAAAGAGGAGTTTGGTACCATGGAGAGGTTGGGTATTGTTAGACGCTCTAACAGCCCGTGGGCCTCCCCCCTTCACATGGTACCAAAAGCAGACGGGTCGTGGCGCCCATGTGGCGATTTTCGCCGTTTAAATAACGTGACGACGCCTGATCGCTACCCCATTCCGCACATTCAGGACTTTTCTGTTCGGTTGTCGGGTGCT
>JBBPBX010013557.1:0-18785 GCA_038048925.1 Garcialebias charrua
TATAACTTTAATACCGTGTAAATAAAATCAACTATTTTGACATTTGTCTGCCTTGTGAAGAAGTTATTTAATTCAAGTGGAACTAACCCTCACCTCGTGGATTTACGTCATGTTTTTGCCAGCTTGTCTGTAAAATGTGTAATTAAGGAATGAAAGTCTTACAAAAAGAATCACGTCTACATCTCAACAACGGGAGTTGAGCCAATTCAAGATGGCCGCTACAACTAATCCACCTTAGCCAACACAAAAATATCGACTCAGTTCAGTTTGACTAAATTAGAACTTAGTGTGGGAGTAGCAGAGAGTTGCTCTAACACAAGGGTTCCCAACCCTGGTCCTTAAGGAACACCATCCTACATGATTTAGTTGTTTCTCTGCTCCAACACCTGAATTTAATTAATTGGTAATTAACAGGCTGCAAAACATGAGGATGTAATTAAATCACTGATTTAACACACTCTGTGTATTAGAGCATGGAAACAACTAAAACATGCAGGAGGTGTTCCTCAAGGAGTCAGAGAGTCTTTATTGTCATTTGCACCGCATGTGGTACATGTGATGAAAACGAGATTATGTACACGGGGTCCCAGTTACATCCAACAACAAATGCAAGAGAAAAACAGTAATAACATCTAGAATTAACTAAGAAAAACATCAACTAGTAATACACTAAGCCCTAATGTAGTGGAAAAACATCATTATAAACAGCAGCACGAACATGAGTCTGTATGTTCGTGCTGCTGTATGTCCCCCTGTATGTTCGTGCTGCAAGGACCAGGGTTTGGAAGCACAAACTCTGAGAGGTAACAGCTCATGCTAGGCCACCAACACGTTTTACAGCAGCTCCAATTATCGAGACTAAACTTCATTAATGATGTCTGGATCATAACAGTTACGACTCTGCTTCTCATCATACGATGATCTGAGATGGATGAAGAAAACTACTAACCTCAAACCCTCATCCATGTGGACCCAGTGGTGCAGAGTCATTAAGGAAGAGTCCAGCTACCGGTACTCTGTGGAGCAAGCTCATTTCAACTGCCTGTATCCGCGCGATCTCGTTCTTTCAGTTTCTACCCAGAGCGCGAGACCATAGGTGAGGGTAGGAACGTAGACAGACCGGTAAACAGAGTTTTGCCTTACAGCTCAGCTCTCTTCACCAAAATGGGCCGGTGTAGTGGACCTACCCAGGGTCAAATTAAGGTCTTTGAACTGTCCAGTGATGACCTTTACTGACCTCTCAGTAAAGCAAGACATTTACTACAAAATCATTCATTTAGCTATAATCTGATAACATAGTCACCAATAAGAGACTATTTCTATCTTTGATTTTAAGCTGATGTGATCAAAAGAATAACTTTTGTCATTTTCATGATGTGTGCTTTTAAGCTGTGTTATTCTTTGAGAGTTAAACTGTGTTTCACTGCTGTGTTAAAGGGAAATATCGGGTCACAGAGACCCGACTGTTTTGTTTAGAAATAAGAAGACAGTTTAATCATGAACAAGGCTCCAGCTTTCTCTGTCTGTTCCCTAAACAAAGCTCTCTCTGCTCTGGCTGACCTTGGGCCTGATAAGGCAAGTCCACTCCTCTCTTTGTTCCTGCTTTTTAAGTTCTTACTGTGCGAGAACGCTTCGAGAGTTTGTTGGGAATTTCAAAGAGATGTGAACCTTTCCCAAGAGCTGGGTACGTTTTGGTCAAGAGCTAACGACCTGCGTCTTCAGCTAAGGACTGATAACAGGCTGTTATGAGTCCACCTCGAACGAGCGTTTGTTATTCCTTCCTGGAATAAATTATCTTGAGCCAAGAAACCACGACTGCCACGACTTTTGCCGATGAAAGCGAGTATCACCGACACCGACAAGGTAAACACGCGTGGAGTCCAGCTTGGACTTGCGGGACCGACGACTTGTCAGTCTAAAGTTGACCACAGCTCTTTACCAGAACCAAGGCGGACGTCTTAAGGTAAAGGAGCAGCTGTTTGCTTGCTGGAGGTGTGATGATATCTTAGCTGGACGCGTACGGAAGAGTGTCATCTGGTTTCATAAATGCAAGATAAACTTCCTCTCTTAACCTCCCAATTCTTCTTAAATCTTTCCTCCTATTCTTTCCCCTCTCAATCTAAGCTGGAAACTATTTTAAGTTTAAAGAGCCCTCAGACTAAATATGTTTACATCCAATATTGAAGTCTGTTGTGTTAAATTTAAGTGTGCTGACGTATTAATTTGAAAGAAAGTGAAATCATGTCAATCAAGTGTAATGGTGTTAATTTAGTTGATTTATTTTAAATAAATGATAGTGTCTCTTTGACATATCAAACTAAGTTAACGTCTTTGTCACTTAATGGCTCTGTTTATTTATCCATCATAAAGATCACAGAAATATTGGGTAAACTGAAAAAGAACAGAATCCGTGAATTTACTATTCAATCTGAATAAGTAGATTAATTAAGGATAAAGAGGTCAGTATTAATATTGACCTCCTCATTAATTCTTACATCGGTGGGTGGACTTCAAAAGAAATTGAAGGATGAGGACCTATACTCATGTAACTATGCGTGGTCCCAACAGACACCCCCGAGCCTTGGAACTGCACCTCCCGCGCCTCGAACAGAACAGTTCAAGACAGGCAAAGAGTCACGAATGTCCCGGAATAATGGCCCAACACCTCTATGCTCGGAAGAGACAGAGGAAGTAAGTAGTTTGTCAGTAGATTTGAATGTTACTGTGCTTGACCAACCTGATACAATGAGTGGCGTTATCATTGATAATGACACTATCAACATTGACCAACCTGGAGCGATGTGTAGCACTGTCTTTCACAAAGACTCAGAGCACACAAATAACTCAGCGCACACTACTACCAACATTGCCATGGATGTTGACAGCAAACCAATTGCTGACACACAACAACATCCTGAAGGTCATGATGCTGACAGCGAACAAGATGCTGACAGTAAACAAGATTACACAGACAGAGTCACACGTGAACAGAAACGTGGGACAAGACCTGTGAGGTTTCTGTGTAACTTTATACAAAGGGGGGTGGCTAAGAAAGCTTACCTGCCTATCACACTGGAAGGTGTCCTTGAGCGTGAAGCCCTCCTGGATGGCAGTTCTGATATAACTATTATGTCGGCCAAGCTGTTCGAGGAGCTGAGGACCGCCGCTAACGGTGTTGACAGGCAAATACCCTTTGAGAAATGTGCTATTGAGCTACAGGGTCTCGCAGAGACGAGAACAACCCTAACAGCTATGGCTATGGTTCACATGCAGATTGGCGAAATGACACTACGCCACCCGGTGTACGTGTCTAAACTTGACTCATTCCCATTTTTGGTTGGCCAAGATTTTATAAACCGCTTCAACGCGATTATAGATTATGGTCGACGGAAAATGTGGAGCACAGTGAGAAAACCCCTGCCAATACAGGTGCTTCCTAGTTGCGATACAGACTGCCTAACCGCAGGTACCGCAGAGGACACAAGGGACTGCTCATCCGAGGACGAGAGCCCGGTAAGTGAACCTTCAACTACAGGTGAGACAGAAGAGACCCAAAAGTTGGACCAAACTCTGGCCCAACAAGAGAACCTCCTCTGTGAGCTGACACATTCAGCACTCCCTGACCACTGCCTACCACAGGTAGTGAAAGGTGTTGAGATCAAAGGATCCCACACCGATGACGCTGTACTGTCCTCGGAGACAGGTAATTCGGCATTCAACCAAGCTTTCAATGAAACCTTGGTTCAAGGGCATCTGAGTCCAGAAGATGACAGTCAACCAAACGCTGACAGTCACTTGGACATCATTGTTGCAGATTACGAGGACCCCTCATCAGACAAGAAGGGGGAAAACTCACATTACCTACCACAGGTAGAGAAAGGTGTGGAGATCCAAGGACCCCACACCGAGGTTGCTGTACTGTCCCCTGGGACAGGTAATTCGGCTATCAGCCAAGCTTTCGATGAAACCTTGGTTCAGGGACATTTGTGTCTAGAACTACTCAGAAATGACATAGTTCTTACAGACTCAAAGAGCACCTCTTCAGTCAAGAAGTGGGAAGACACACACAACGACAGTGACCTGTCGCAGTCTGTACAATCAGACACACCAGCGATTGCGCCGACAGTTGTGACACACCTGAATTACGCGGAAAGAGGTAAACGTAAGAAGATACGTTGGCCAAAACCTAAACGATTCCTGTGTACCGTCTTCTCTCAGCTGCGCGAACAGCTTAAACTAAACGGTGGCATCCTAACTTGTGCCCATGGACGGACGTCCTCACCTGTGCTCGTGGTCCCCCATGACCAAAGGGGGGTGATGTTAGGCCATGCCAAAGACAAAGATTTGAATGTACACCTCAGAAACACTTTTGCTTTCGCCCAGAAAAACCTGGAAAGATCCGCTGAAGGACGTAAGGCGTACTACGACCAAAAGGCCTCTCACAATGAACTCCAAGTGGGAGACAGAGTCTGGTACTATACGTTCGCCCCAGCAACCGGGAAAGGAGGGTCCGAGACCGGAACTCTCGCCCGCAAACTAATGCCCAGGTGGACTGGACCTCATCTGATAACAGACAAAGTGTCCTCAGTCGTCTACGAAATCAAAATCAGCAAAGGCCGCAAAGAGCCAATTGCTAAATGGGTACATCGAAATCAGATCAAACCTTACAAGGCGTTCAATAACTCCACAAAAGACAAAGATCTCACAAACTCACCGACTTCATGGGATAATAAGGTCGTCCAAACACAAGTTAGTAAATAAACTAATCAGGTTTAAACTACCATAATTCCCACCCTATAAGTCGCATTGTCCAATTTGAACTTAGAAACGCTAAGCCTAAAACCCACAACAAAAAACTAACCTTAACAACCGTTTAAAGATCCACTGACGTGATTTTTCTACTATTCATCAAATTGCTCAAAATATATATATATTATCATTTAAATATGTTAGTTTTTGCAAACAAAATGATAAATCACTTTAATTTTGCTTTAAAAGTGATTTTGAACTTCAAGCTGTGTTTAATCATGGGAAATCCGTTTACACCCGAACGCACCATCTGTGATGTCATGTGCAGAGTTGAGGCAGAGCTCTTGGCTTGTCACGGTATGAGCAGCTCACATAAAAGTAAGTCTGATACGGCATCAGATCTAAATTAGATCCTGCTGTTTCTTGTTCCATCACCCAAACTATTTTCTGCTTCCCAAAATGAAGACAAATAGCTTAAATCTTCACCTAGATTGCTAAATTAGTCAGGTTTTAAAATGTCTGCTATTGAAGAGACTGGAGCCCTCTGCCTCTCACTCTGCACATTACATCACAGATGGTGCGTTCAGGTGTAAACGGATTTCCCATGATTAAACACGGCTTGAAGTTCAAAATCACTTTTAAAGCAAAATTAAAGTGATTTATCATTTTGTTTGCAAAAATTAACATATTTAAATGATAATATATATATATTTTGAGCAATTTGATGAATAGTAGAAAAATCACGTCAGTGGATCTTTAAATCCACGAGATTTAATTTGACCTCGGTCATAAAGTTGAGACCTGTTTTCTTGTGTGTTGCACTTTGGAATCTGACGACAAGAGTGTGTCGAAGCAGTGAAACGTTGTTTCCTTGTTGTTTAGTCATTACTGTTGTCATTAGTTGAGATATTGTTTGGTTCTGAACACTCCCAGCCAAAAAGGTTTTATATTAACATTGGTTAATGAATGATATGGATTTAACTATGCCAACATGCAGTTCATTTTGTTAAATCGCAATCGTTGAAGAGTCAATGTAGTTTAAAGCTACCCAAGGTACCATAAACTACACTGGTCTCACAATTTCTAAATTGAACCGATTCGATCGTTTCTATTCTAGATTATCTATTCATTTTGATGAGTCTCGCCATAGACTTCAAAATTTATTAGGAATACCAAATCCTACGTCGTGCGTCTAAAAGACAACAGACATTTAGATCAAACTATATTTCATTTTTCTATTTTAGTTTAACCTAAACTAAGTAATGAATGGAGGAATAGTTTGGAATTAGAGGCCTTCGTTACAGAAGCCCTCCAAAATTCTATAGGTACAGATCCCTATACCTAATTTATAGATTTGATCCACCCCTTAATTGGTAATTGTAGCTGATCTAAACCATGATAGCTTACATACCAGGTGCATATAGGTAAGGCTTAATGTAAAATCCCAATCATAAGCCCACCTTAAAAACCACATAATTGCATGACACATAGAACCAGAGTGGCACTGACTGGAAACCAACCAGCCAACAACCTTCGATGTGGGGACCTGCAGCTCCAACGCTTGGTCTTCAACCTTCATCCAAGGGTCGCCTCCTCTGCGTCAATCGAGGGATCCCCTCTACATGCTGATTATGAAAACAATTGTTGCTGATGATATCACCAACTCTAATCGTGGTGGAATTACTGCTGTGGAATTACCGCTGTGGATTATAAGACTTTGCTTTCCAAGGGATCACAGGCTTTGTTTTCCAGGAGTTAACAGACTTTGTTTTCCAAAGGAGTAAAAGCTTTTCGCAATGGGATTACCTCTGAACAGTATGAAATTTCCAAAAACTTTATGGGATTATAATTTTTGATTTTTCTTTTCCACTTGCTGGATTACTTCAAGATCAAAGACAGTTCAAGGTTTCCTTTCGTGTTGGACCCCATCCCCAAGGACTGGCGATGGCTTCCAAAAGGGGGGAGATGTAGTGGACCTACCCAGGGTCAAATTAAGGTCTTTGAACTGTCCAGTGATGACCTTTACTGACCTCTCAGTAAAGCAAGACATTTACTACAAAATCATTCATTTAGCTATAATCTGATAACATAGTCACCAATAAGAGACTATTTCTATCTTTGATTTTAAGCTGATGTGATCAAAAGAATAACTTTTGTCATTTTCATGATGTGTGCTTTTAAGCTGTGTTATTCTTTGAGAGTTAAACTGTGTTTCACTGCTGTGTTAAAGGGAAATATCGGGTCACAGAGACCCGACTGTTTTGTTTAGAAATAAGAAGACAGTTTAATCATGAACAAGGCTCCAGCTTTCTCTGTCTGTTCCCTAAACAAAGCTCTCTCTGCTCTGGCTGACCTTGGGCCTGATAAGGCAAGTCCACTCCTCTCTTTGTTCCTGCTTTTTAAGTTCTTACTGTGCGAGAACGCTTCGAGAGTTTGTTGGGAATTTCAAAGAGATGTGAACCTTTCCCAAGAGCTGGGTACGTTTTGGTCAAGAGCTAACGACCTGCGTCTTCAGCTAAGGACTGATAACAGGCTGTTATGAGTCCACCTCGAACGAGCGTTTGTTATTCCTTCCTGGAATAAATTATCTTGAGCCAAGAAACCACGACTGCCACGACTTTTGCCGATGAAAGCGAGTATCACCGACACCGACAAGGTAAACACGCGTGGAGTCCAGCTTGGACTTGCGGGACCGACGACTTGTCAGTCTAAAGTTGACCACAGCTCTTTACCAGAACCAAGGCGGACGTCTTAAGGTAAAGGAGCAGCTGTTTGCTTGCTGGAGGTGTGATGATATCTTAGCTGGACGCGTACGGAAGAGTGTCATCTGGTTTCATAAATGCAAGATAAACTTCCTCTCTTAACCTCCCAATTCTTCTTAAATCTTTCCTCCTATTCTTTCCCCTCTCAATCTAAGCTGGAAACTATTTTTTAAGTTTAAAGAGCCCTCAGACTAAATATGTGTAACATCTAGTATTGAAGTCTGTTGTGTTAAATTTAAAGGCACGGTCTGCAGTTTCTGTAAAGCCCTGAAACTTAGGAAATTTTCGAGCAGAAACCCTTCTCCCTCCTCCCCCTTGCACTCTGGGTGACCTGAAACTCCGCCTCCTTAGCTCCTCCTCCACAGCTTGGCCTGTCTCGTGAACGCGCATGCATTGTAAACACAGTTCTAAGATGGCGTCGGCGCAGTCAGCCGATCGACTATTTCCTTCTCAAATCTTTGCGTATTTGTAATAAAGTATCGTAAATAAGTTATGTTATAATACTTTGCTGCAGTGTGTGACATTTTATCTGTGTTACGCATCTACTTTTGAAACATTCTCGATGGTCTTCAGACGAGGAATTTACACCCAGAGACCTACGGTCCGAAGAAGAGGAAACAGCTGCGTGCTGTTGACACTCAGCTCTTGAGAAGAGTCAAACCTGGGTTGATGCACTACAGCTGGACTTGTTCATATTCTGGTTTTGTTACATAATGAGATTCGATGCTCACAGGGGGAGTTGATGAAAACAAACAGTTCTAGTCACCCTGTTTTCATGCAAACATTTAAATTGATGATTCTTCATGAACATGCAGTGAAATAATTTTCTATTTGAAAGAACACAGCGACAAAATCTTATTTATTTATTTATTTAGACAATAAATACACAAAAAACCTAAATAAATATGTGACAAGGATCATCAAACCGTTACATAACGCACTTAAATAACCATAAATAAAGCACTGAGCATCCACCCTGATGTTAAATACTCTGTTGTGTACTTAGTTTGATTTAAATAACTTTAATAAAACTGGACAGAAATTAAACAGAACTTAATTAACTCCAAATTCTTCCTAACCTGCAGCCTTCAGGGCAACAGAACAGCAAGCAGGGCCCAGGTGACTGATCTGGTCTTCACTTAAGTGGGTCAGGTCAATAAATATGTGGAGCTTCTCCAGATTGTCAGCTTGTCCAAACATCTAAAGTCCATAGAGAACCACCTGATCTCCACTCTTTCATTTGTGTATATATATAATATATATATATATAGTTATAAATATAGGTATCTATATGTATATATACTATATATATATATATAGTTATAAATATAGGTATCTATATAAAAAAATAACTATATTTATAACTACAGTATATATACTATATATATACTGTATATCTATATATGTATATCTATCTATCTATCTATATCTATCTATTATATATATATATATATATATATATATATATATATATATATGATGTAGAATGATGAACAGAAATTCTACCATTGCTGTTCATCATTCTTTAGTTAGTAGCAGGTCACTTTTGTAAATGAGCCCTCGAGGCTCAATGAGATTTACCTGACTAAATAAAGGTTGAATGAATGAATGACTATATATATATATACAGTATATATAAATAAAAAAATTAAGGTTCATTGATAAACTTCATCAACTCGTTTAAAAGTTCTTTTCTTTTAATTGAGGATTTTTGGGATTGAAATTGCCCCAAGGCCACACCCTGCCACAGATCTTTGGAGGACACCCCACGTGGAGATGGTCTTCATCTGGTCTCCATGGGTCAGTCCTCAGTGCTGGTTGATCACCTTCGGTCTCACGCAGGTGCAACCCACTGAGATGAGTTTGGACTCCAGGCGGTGCCTGGCCCTGGCGTCTTGACTCGCCTCAGAACCAGCACCTGATGCAGAATGGGACGGGACTCCAGGCCCCCGTCCTCCAGTCCTTGGTGGTCCAGGCAGGTTTTGAGCAAACAGTGAGCCTGCGACAGCGCATGAGGGAACATGTTGTCATCCCTGGAGATGCTGAGGACAGAGAGGAGACAAAAAACTGTTAACAGGACTCTGAGCTTCATGAAGGACAACACACTGAGGAGCTGAAGCCTCACTTGTAGGTCCACGGTGAGATGGAGTCGCTGGCCAAAGAACTGACTTTTAGGCTGGGAACTAAATTGTTTGGGTCCAAACGCAGAGGGACCGTTTCTTCTGCTAATCCTTCAAAGGACTTCCTGTGTGGCTTTGCTGCTGTCTGTGGGACCACCACCACCATCATCATCAACAGGACAGCGCTGACAACCTGAGGAAGAAGAACATTCATTCATTCAACCTTTATTTATACAGGCTAGCCTCGTTGAGCCACGGGGACTCATTTACAAGAGAGACCTGTCTCACTCACACCCAGGGTCAATTTAGAGTTACCAATCAGTCTAACATGCATGTTTTTGGACTGTGGGAGGAAACCGGAGAAAACCCACGCATGCACGGAGAGAACATGCAATAACAAGTCACTTTCATCATTGTCGTCGTGAATGTCTAGCGAAGACATACTGAAACAAAAAAAATATAAACGTAAAAAACAAACTAACATTGATACTGAGGAAACACATTACATATTTTATTAAAGCAACAATAATCAAGTTTGATCATGAAATAAAGAAACATGTACTTGGGAACCAGTACAATAAATTTTCTCAATAAAAGTTAATGAGACTAACTCGAAAGTATAGACAAAATCATATTTTTAACACGCACTAAAATACGTACGTTCAGTGCAAGTGTATGTTATACATGAACACAGAATTTTAATTAAGTCATCTTTTTAAAAATTCTTAAATTTATAAAGTTGTACATTTTCTGTGACGTGGTTAGAAAAATAAAATAATAAAAAAAATAAGCTTCAAAGATATTTATTGTCAATATTGTGCATCTGTATTATTCTAATTTTATGTCCACTAAAATTGCAGCACAGAAAAGCCATAACAATAAAGAAATACATTATATAAAAACTGGAGCGTGAGATCGATAGGCGGATAGGTGCAGCATCCGCAGTGAAGCGGGCGCTGCACCGGTCTGTCGTGGTGAAGAGAGAGCTGAGTCAAAAGGCAAAGCTCTCAATTTACCGATCGATCTACGTTCCCACCCTCATCTATGGTCATGAGCTTTGGGTTATGACCGAAAGAACAAGATCTCGGATACAAGCGGCTGAAATGAGTTTTCTCCGCAGGGTGTCTGGACTCTCCCTTAGAGATAGGGTGAGAAGCTCAGTCATCCGGGAGGGACTCGGAGTAGAGCCGCTGCTTCTCCACATCGAGAGGAGCCAGTTGAGGTGGCTCGGGCATCTGGTTAGGATGCCTCCTGGACGCCTCCCTGGTGAGGTGTTCCGGGCATGTCCCACCGGGAGGAGACCCAGAGGAAGACCCAGGACGCGCTGGAGGGACTATGTTTCTCGGCTGGCCAGGGAACGCCTTGGGATTCCCCCAGAGGAGCTGCTCCAAGTGGCTGGGGAGAGGGAAGACTGGGCCTCCCTACTTAGGCTGCTACCCCCGCGACCCGACCCCGGATAAGAGGAAGAAAATGGATGGATGGATGGATGGATTATATAAAAACAACTATTAAACTTTGGTTTTTGTTTCTGCCTACCGTAATATCTGGTGGAAATACATTTCATAAACAATATTAGACATACAACCTTACCATCTACATTTTAAAATTGTGTAATAATATTATGATCACAGTTATATTAGTTGCAGTGCAAACCATAAAATAATCTTGACATAAATACAGTTTCCCCTTACTTACCTTGTTTCCAAAACCTGAATGGGAGTCTCCCCAAATTCACTTCTGAGACCTTCCCCAAAGTCATCATCTCTGCATAAAAACATATAATGTAGTTCAAACAATAATCAGATATTCTTTTCAACACATTTATCACACAATGACAAATTTATCTAACATATCAAAGCATGTAGGATGATTTAAAAAATAGCATCAAACAGCCATCTTCCATCCTGTTCTGCTGCTAGAAGTAAAATTGTGTAATAATATTATGATCACAGTTATATTAGTTGCAGTGCAAACCATAAAATAATCTTGACATAAATACAGTTTCCCCTTACTTACCTTGTTTCCAAAACCTGAATGGGAGTCTCCCCAAATTCACTTCTGAGACCTTCCCCAAAGTCATCATCTCTGCATAAAAACATATAATGTAGTTCAAACAATAATCAGATATTCTTTTCAACACATTTATCACACAATGACAAATTTATCTAACATATCAAAGCATGTAGGATGATTTAAAAAATAGCATCAAACAGCCATCTTCCATCCTGTTCTGCTGCTAGAAGTAAAATTTGAACTTTTTATGCTCTCCTTTCATCCTGCTTCACTGCAGGCTCATGTCCGCAGCAAACTCGTCCACCCCACCGCAAGTTTTACAGATTTTATTCCAAAAATTAATAATTTTTGAGGCCCTTTATACAGGTAAACGTCCAAAGAGGTTGAGATGTATGCATCAACAACATATATTGTGTAGTACAACTAACAGACTTTTAGATTATGAACACCAAATGATCTGCAGACAATATGCTAATTGCTAGTTGTGATCATGCCTCTCTTACACAGACAGCGCAGTTACAGTACTTTCAACATATCTGCACGCTGATCCACAATACAATAAGTTAGGATAACTAAATGTACGTATCAAAACAATACTGAGGTTGAATGAGTTAGCTGCTGCCATTAGCATCACGTCAGCTGTAGGCCGGAAAACGGTTTTAGCCTGTTGTAGATAATATCATGGCATTTGCGCTATCACATGAGTCAAGCAAAGACACTTACTTTTCAAGCAGGAAAGTTGCTAACTCTGCATCGCTTTGCAATCCTCTGAGCACTCGAGGCTCTCGCCACCTCCGCCATCTTGAAACAGCTACTGTTTGAGACGGGAGCGTGCCCGGCTGCTGCGCGCTGCCGCTGGGAGAGGCGGGGGGAGGGCGGGGGAAGCTCGTTCATGAAAATAACTCTGTTTTTATTGGCTGGTCAAAAACGGCCCGCTCTGGTTTTTATAAATGCTATTTTAACCACCGGGAGACGCCAGAGGAATATAGTATTTCTCAAAGATTACCTGTTTAACATCACTCTGACAAAAAATAGTGACTGAGAGAAGAAATATGTTTATAAAAAAAGCTACATACTGCAACTTTAATGTCTAATGAGAAGTTCTACTGCAAATAAAAAAACTAGATGTGATTGTTTTTTTGGCAACTTACCAGTTTAGTTTTTTATTGACAAGTACAAAACTTAAAAACATGCATGTTGCTGTATGGTTCCTCCTCCGGGAGGAGATTGATAAAGTTCAGAATAAAAGCTATAATTATAAACTAAAAACATTTGAAACTGAATACAATATGAGAACTGTGGGTGATTTGATGTCTTTTAATGAAAATGATTGGCTGCAGAATAAATACCAGAATAAATACCAGGTCAAATACACTCTTCAACAAGAAATGATGGGCAGTTTCTGATTTTAAACAAACTGGAACAGATTCCTCATCATGTGGGACCACTGGACGACCACTGGACGACCACTGGACGACTGGAGCAAGCAGCCAACCCCTCCGGAATCCAAGACGATGGAACTTGGCCCTTCACTCGTCTGTACCCTTAAAAAAAAAAAAGAATAAACTGTCATGTTTGCATCACAAAGTCTAAAATAAGACCAAGTTTGCTACTACTTTATTCACATGAGAGTAACAGGGACCTACAATCAAAACAGTACAAACAATACAGTATGTATGTGCAGTATGTATGTATATACTGTATATACAGTGTGCATACAGTATACACATACACACAGTATATGTATGTACAGCAAATGTATTACACACACATGTAGTTATATTATTTATCCACAGATTTGTTTAGTAAATACTTTAACAGATGCTAACGCTACATGCTAAGCTAACCACAGCTAGTAGACGGTGCTACTGCTAAATCATGAAGAAAAAAACAACAACAGCTCCAACACAGAGAAAATTATACTCTCACATTGTTCTGAAATTGTTTCACAAAATGATTTATGTAGAATATTTTGTTTACCGGAGAAAACGTGATCTGAACACGACGTCTTCGAGAGCAGACTCAGACAGAGAAGGGGCAGCTGTCAGCTCGTCCGATATAAATCCTTCACGTTTACTTATTTTTGGGATGAAGTGAAAACTGCGCTTTGAACAAACGTCTACCCGACAGGAACACCCACTGACCCAACACGAAGTAACCATTGCAATTAATTAGAAATAAACAAAACAAAAAAAAAAAACGTGAAAAATACAGCCAGTAGACTGGGCTTTAACTGCTGCTCTCACTTCCGGCGGAAGTCGTTCCCATAATTCGCGCAAGGCATCATGGGGGCTAGGAATAAGGTGGATAAGTTGCAAGGCAGCAAATTATGCAAAAATCTGCAACTTATAGGTGGAAATACACGGAATATACAAAATTACTTCTATAACTTATTAACGTTTGGATTCAGTCCAATTCAAAAGAGAGGCCACCGCTAATCAATCTAAGAAAATACAAAACCGACAATAACTCAGTTAATGTCATTAAGCAAACATTTGGTAAAGTAGTAGCCGAGTGTCATTCTCAACACACTCTTGGAGCGCAACTTCTTGTCATACACTTTTATTCCCTGGCTTTTGACACTGTGTGAGTGGATTTTAACTTGTTTGTATTTTGTTTTCTATTGTTTATTGTTTGTTGTTTGTTGTTTGTTGTTTGTTTATTGTTTAAGGAAATTCTACCATTGCTGTTCATCGTTCTTTAGTTTTAGCAGGTCGCTTTCGTAAATGAGCCCATGAGGTTCAATAAGATTTACCTGACTAAATAAAGGTTGAATGAATAATGTTATTACATGTATTTAGTTCTTGTCATTAACTTTTTTACCTTTTTACCTTTTTTTTTCTCTCTTTTGTTTTCTATTGTTTATTGTTTATTGTTTAAGGAAATTCTACCATTGCTGCTCATCGTTCTTTAGTTTTAGCAGGTCGCTTTCGTAAATGAGCCCATGAGGCTCAATAAGATTTACCTGACTAAATAAAGGTTGAATGAAAAACCTCTGTGGATCTATGTATTTATGCTATGTCCTTTGGTTGTTTTGTTTTTGCTGTGCAGCACTTTGGTTGACCTTGTTGCTGTTTAAAGAGCTTTAAAAATAAAGTGGTATGGTATACTGCATGACATTGTGAGTAAAGTTAAAGTTTTGACAATAAAACACTGTATTTCTTAACATCCAGTCTAAGTCTAAAACTCCAAGAAAGGTTGCAAGCGATATGCATTCCTTCGAGTAATTTACATCAGAGGCAGGTGGGTCGAACCAGGACAGATAGATGGAACACACAAGAAACCCACAGTTCAAAGTAAGATGAGATATGCTGTTGTTATATGGCAGAGCCTTTTTTTAATACTGTTCTACAAAGGCCCTGCTGCATTTCTTGACTTCTTCTACAAAGGTTTTCCAAACTAAAACCTGTCGGCAGTTGAAGGTGAGAGCAACACTGATGAAATCCTATCACGGAGCAGAAGCGAGTGCTCACGGCATCGGTGAAACAGGTAATGCTCCATCCTCCCCACTGGGCAAAGCAAAGAGGAACGACCATTTACACTTTCAAGCCCCTTAGAGGTGGTGGACTGCTGTAGAGTGCATCCTGTGTATTTCTTCAGACACACACACACACACCAGTGACAGGGGCAGCAACTCTCCTCTGGCAGTCACTAAGCACCAAATAGCTCTGAGAACGGCAGGAGGCTTCAGCCACCTGCACAGTGAGGAGTGGAGATAGAGACACAAATCCAACACCGAAACCCCTGATAGATGATTTCTTTTTCCACACAGAGGATTCCAGCAATTTGTCTTCGGGCTTTACCTCTTCTTTGGAGTGGGTTTAAAGTGGCATGCAACTAAATTAATCACATTTCGCTTCCGGCTGCTTTGAATGCTAAAAGGATTCCCCTTTTCCAGCAGGTCTCAGACGGGAGGAGAAACATCTTCTGTTGCTCCACCAAGCCCCGCAAACGAGACCTATATGCAAAATGCAAACAATGTTTGCTACCTTTGAGCCTTGTAACAAGGGCACGCCACTGTGCAGCATTCATTAGAGTGGAAATGATATGTGCAAACAAAGAGAGGCGCCCGAGCAGCAACACTCTGCTGCTTCTTTTCATCTCAGAATTGCAAATGAACGCAGCCTCCTCACCTGGTCCCTGCAGGCAGTGTCCCAGTGCCTCCAATCAGGGCTTTTATTGACAGCAGGCAGCGCACACAAAAACCCGGAGCGCTAATAGTTGGAGGATGATGCCTGATAAACACATCCCCCCTCCCCACCCCCTCGCAGTGCGTTCCTTCACATTCAGCAGAGTGGCCTCCAGCCAAGGTCAAAACAAGGAGACGGTGGGAGAATGGGAGCTGCTTGAGAAAAACCTGGAGCACACCTTTATTTAGAAAACGAGACTTTATTCTTTGATTTTGCACGTCTTCTAGGGTGCACCAATATGACTGGCACTGTATTGTTTTCCTACTTACATTTTGGCATCTAAAATACAGATTTTTTTTTTTTATGTTGGACAATGCATAAAATGTAAATAAAAACAGAATCCAACATTTTGCAAATCTCATGAACCAATTTTTACTCACAATAATAAACATATCACATTTTCAACTTCTTCTTTCAGCTTTGCCCTTTTCAGGCCAGGGGTCACCACAGCGAGTCATCCTCCTCCATCTCACTCTGCATCCTCTGTCCTCCATGTCCTCTCTAACTGCACCCATGTATCTCCTCTTTGTCTTTTTCCTGGCAGCTGCACATCATATTTTGAACCTAAAAATAGTATTCTTATAAGGCAATTTACAGCAACAATGTTGTTGGAAAAGGCAACAAAATGTTGTTAATAACAAATAGGAAGCTGCTGGAGGAATATTTTGTAACAGCTGAAGTGAATGGACAACAGGTCAGTAAGACGATTGTGTAAAAATGTATTTAAAATGGACTGAGGCAAAGCTGAATATTGTTCTGTTTTCAGACTCAAATGATTATTTAAAAAAAATATGGAAACTGCAAATGCCACATACTGCACTCTAAAGAGGAGAGGGACCATCCAGCCAGTTGTTAACACAGTTTAAAAGCATGCCTCTCTGATTGTATGGGGGTACATTAGTGCCTATAGCATAAGCACCTGCAAAGGATGTGCAGGACTGTTGAACAGCTGGACTCTTACATACAGGTTCTTGATGTTTACAGATATGTCAAAGAAGGGGGGTGGGGGTGCTTGACGAGGGTTAAACTGAACTTATCCACATTTAAGATGTGTTGCCGACTTAAACATTTAAATCCCCCACCCCAAGTAGTGCAATGTCATGTTTTTTTAACAATTTGATCTGTTTATGATGTTCCATTGAGAACAAATATGGTTTATAAACAGTGTGTTTATTATTGTGTTGTGTTTCTATTTACAAACTGGATTCCAAAAAAGTTGGGACACTAAACAATTTGTGAATAAAAACTGAATGCAATGATATGGAGGTGCCAAGATTTTATTCAGAATAGAACACAAATCACAGATCAAAAGTTTAAACAGAGAATGTATCATTTTAGGAGAAAAATATGTTGTTTCAAAATGTCATGGCATCAACAAATCCCAAAAAAGTTGGGACAAGTCCATTTTTACCACTGTGTGGCATCCCCCCTTCTTCTTACAACACTCAACAGACGTCTGGGGACAGAGGAGACCAGTTTCTCAAGTTTAGAAATAGGAATGCTCTCCCATTCATGTCTAATACAGGCCTCTAACTGTTCAATCGTCTTGGGCCTTCTTTGTCGCACCTTCCTCTTTATGATGCACCAAATGTTCTCTATAGGTGAAAGATCTGGACTGCAGGCTGGACATTTCAGTACCGGATCCTTCTCCTACGTAGCCATGATGTTGTGATTGCTGCAGAATGTGGTCTGGCATTATCTTGTTGAAAAATGCAGGGTCTTCCCTGAAAGAGATGACGTCTAGATGGAGCATATGTTGTTCTAGAACCTGAACATAGTTCTCTGCATTAATGGTGCCTTTCCAGACATGCAAGCTGCCCATGCCACAAGCGCTCATGCAACCCCATACCATCAGTGATGCAGGCTTCTGAACGGAGCGTTGATAACAACTTGGGCTATCCTTGTCCTCTCTGGTCCGGATGACATGGCGTCCCAGTGTTCCATAAAGAACTTCAAATCGTGACTCATCTGACACAGAACAGTCTTCCATTTTGCCACACTCCATTTTAAATGACCCCTGGCCCAGTGCAAACGTCTGAGCTTGTGGAGCTTGCTTAGAAATGGCTTCCTCTTTGCACTGTAGAGTTTCAGCTGGCAGCGGATGGCACGGTGGATTGTGTTCACTGACAATGCTTTCTGGAAGTATTCCTGAGCCCATTCTGTTATTTCCTTGACAGTGGCATTCCTGTTTGAGGTGCAGTGACGTTTAAGGGCCCGGAGATCACGAGCATCCAGTAGAGTTTTACGGCCTTGACCCTTACGCACAGCGATTGTTCCAGATTCTCTGAATCTTTTGATGATGTTATGCACGGTTGATGATGATAACTTAAAAGTCTTTGCTATTTTACGCTGGGTAACACCATTCTGGTATTGCTGCACTATCTTTCTGCACAACAATGGTGGAATTGGTGATCCTCTTACCATCTTGGCTTCTGAGAGACACTGACACTCTGAGAAGCTCTTTTTATACCCAATCATGTTGTCAATTGACCTAATTAGTGTTAATTGGTCTTCCAGCTGTTTGTTATATGCTCAATTTCCTTTTTCCAGCCACTTATTTCTACTTGTCCCAACTTTTTTGGGATTTGTTGACACTGTGAAATTTTGAATCAACATATTTATCAACATATTTTTCCTTTTAAATGTTACATTTACTCAGATTAAACTTTTGATCTGTCATCTATGTTCTATTATGAATCAAATATTGACATTTGCCATCTCCACATCATTGCATTCAGTTTTATTCACAATTTGTTTAGTTTCCCAACTTTTTTGGAATCTGGTTTGTACATTTAATATCCACCATTTTCAGATTTGAGGTTGTAACTACTTCAGCATACTTTCAGCAGTTCTAATCATCCAGGTATCAAAATGTTAGGCTCATTCAGAAGGCTGTGGCTACACCTTTAAGTTTTGATATTTTTTATACTTTTTTAAATAACTTTTTTTTT
>JBBPBX010013557.1:21334-32040 GCA_038048925.1 Garcialebias charrua
GGTTTTTCTCCTGTGTGGACTGTCATGTGTGTTTTTAAAGTTGTCTTCCGACTAAATCTATGTCCACAAAGTTCACAAGGAAACAGTTTGTCTCCTGTGTGGACTGTCATGTGTCTGTTTAATTTTGATTTTAAAGTAAATATTTTACCACAGTCATCACAGCTTATTGATTTTGGCCTTCCCTGGACTTTCAAGCATGACTCTTTATTTTTCTTCTCTCCAACACATTTCTTATTAGGCAGACATCTTGAAGACTTCACTCCTGAATGACTTGTCATGTGTCTTTGAAGAGTCCGGTTACTGACATACTGCTCAGAGCAGCTCAAAGATTTGTTGACAGTTTTTACTTCTGATTCAGGAGCCCTGCTCTCCTTCCAGTCTTTCATACTGTCTTCATGTTCTGATTCAGAGTCTGATGAGTTCTTTAGCAGAGAGTCAGGATCGTGCATTTCACCATCCTCTTCATCGTCCTCATTAACGTCAAACTTTGAAGAGCTGGAAACGTCTTTGTGAGTCTTTAAACCTGGGTTCCTGGTAAAAAAAAATTTATCCTCCTCACTCTTTAAAGGAACTGTAGTGACCAAAAACCTGATATTGGTCTCCTCCATCTTTAGTTGGTCTCCCACCAGGCTGGTCTACGGGTCTTTTCTTCCACTCTACGATAAGAGGTTCTTGGTCCTGCTGGTCCACATCAGGTCTTCAGTCTTGAGGAGCTTCTTTTAATCAGCTCTAAACAGAGGTAGGAACCACTGAAACACATGTACATTAATGACAATGTAACTTCTAAACACACACACACACAGACACACACAATTTTGCCCTTACAATCACCATGTTCTGTCTACATATGCATTAATACCAACATATTACTATAAAATAAGAATTTTAAAGGCAGATTTTTTAAAATTCTGTTCTGAACAAAGGACCACCTGTGATAAAAGTTATTTTTTAATATCACTTTTTTGAATTTAACAAAGTTAATTAACAATTAAATCACCCTTCCGGTGTCAACCTTTAGGAGTTTTACAATAGAATAAACTTGCTTATTAAGAAGGTTGATATGTTATAAATGACAATTTATAAACTTGTTTGTTGCTAAAAATACTTGAACATTAAAAACCACAATTGGTAATAATACAGGCAAACCACCTGTTATTAAGGCAGCATTTAGATTTCATATTTGATCATTAAATTCATGACATCTTTCATACAGTTTGTTTGTTTGTTTGTTCCAAATATCAACAATTTAGCTCATTCAAATCCCCCAAACCATGTTTTTAATGATTTAATATGTTTTTCTTCTTCTTCTTTTAGCTGCTCCCTTCTAGAAGGGTTGCCACAGCAAACTAAGTCACCCGAGGACCTGGCAATTACGTTTAAGTTGGATGCCCTTCCTGATGCAACCACAGACCGCCGAGCTACTACAGCCATTTGTGGTGTAGTAATGTGAACAGGGTTACTTGTCACACCCTCAGTTAATTATTCAAGACTAGTTCAAGTTCAGGAATAGTAATTATTTATTCACGGATTCTCTTCATTTTGGATTAAAAACATCTTGTGTGACCAAATGACAGAATATAAGTGACATGAGACGTTAATTATATTTGACCCATCAAGGAGATGAGGTCATTTATTTAACAGATCGTTAAATTAACATCATAACATGTACACTTTGATTGGCTCTAATCTTCTTCTTCTTCTTTGGGCTTTTCCCTTTTCAGAGGTCGCCACAGCGAGTCCTCCTCCACCTCACTCTGTCCTCTGCATCCTCTGTCCTCACTCCACCTACCTTCATGTACTCTCTAACTGCATCCATATATCTCCTCTTTGGCCTCCCTCTTTGTCTTTTTCCTGGCAGCTGCATTTCTAACATCATTCTACCAATATACCCACTGTCCCTCCTCTGGACATGTCCAAACCATCTCAGTCTGGCCTCCCTAACTTTATCTCCCAGTTGTTCACATGTGCTGTACCTCTGATTATCTCATTCCTGATCTTATCCATCCTTGTCACTCCTAAGGAGAACCTCAGCATCTTCATTTCTGCCACTTCCAGTTCTTTCTCCTGTCTTTTTGTCAATAGCCGTGTTTCCATCAAGGTTTCTAGGTGCGCATTTTGAAGTATCGCAGCAGAAAAGCTTAATGGAAACGGCAAAATACGAAGTTACTTCCTGAAATTCGCCAAAAAGTTTATACGCTCGCTTGAGGTGGTTTTTGGGAGCTGCGAAACCGAGCAGCTGCGCAAAACGACAGATGGAAACACATTTGCCGACTCGTGCTGCCGTAGCGCACATTCACTCACGTGACTGCTTTGCCACTTTGCAAATGTCAATGCTAGAAACCTTTAGTTTATTTTAGTTATACTTTTTATACTCTTTTTTTATACCACTATGCAAAAAAAAAAAAAAAAAAAAAAAAACAACTCAGGACAGTGTTAGTTTTACTATTTTTATGCTTATGTCTATTATTATATGTTTCAGTGTTTCAATGTTTAGATGTTTACTGTTGCACCGAGGGACTGAGAGAAACGCAATTTCGGTCCTGTGTATGTCCTGCACTGTACATATTGCAGATCTGACAATAAAGTTGACTTTGACTTTTGACTTTGATCAGCTGTTTCCGCTCCGAACAGCATGTAACTCGCTAAAACTAGTTTGCATGACAGAATAAATACAACTCGCCCGATAGCAACACGTACCTGAAATATTCTCTCCATTTTGACGAGATGTGTGGCCGGGTTCTGTTGTCAACCGCTACTTCCTGTTTACTCTCTGGTTTACTGTAGACATGCGCAGTGCTGACGTCTGACGTAATGACGCTGACGTCTGACGTAATGACGCTGTGCGCGGCTTGGAAGAAGCGCTTCAAGCCAGCAGATGGAAACACTTCTGATCTGCATTAATTTGTATTTACATATTTGCGAGGTAGCTCAAAATTCGAAATGAAAATGGATGGAAACAGGGCTACAGACACCATCTCCAGACCATACAACAAAGCTGGTCTCACCACTATTTTGTAAACTTTTCCTTTGACCTTTGCTGACACCTTTTTGTCACAAATCACTCCTGAAAATTTTCTCCATCCACTCCATCCTGCCTGGACTCTCTTTTCCCCCTCTTTACCACATTTCCCATTTTCCTGGACAGTGGACCCCAAGTACTTCAAGTCTTGTACCTTTGTGACCTCTGCTCCTTGTAGCCTCACAGTTCCATTGGCCTCCCTCTCATTCACACACATGTACTTTGTCTTACTACGGCTGACTTTCATTCCTCTTCTTTCAAGTGAATACCTCCACCTCTCCAAGTTCTCTTCCACCTGTTCCCTGTTCTCACCACATATCACAATGTCATCTGCAAACATCATAGTCCATGGGGATTCCTGCCTGACCTCATCTGTTAGTCGGTCCATCACCAGAGCAAACAAGAAGGGGCTCAGAGCCGATCCTTGATGCAATCCCACCTCCACCTTGAAGCTATCTGTCACTCCTACAGCACATCTCACCACTGTCCTGCTGTCCTCATACATGTCCTGTACCAGTCTAACATACTTTTCTGCCACTCCAGATTTCCTCATGCAATACCACACCTCCTCTCTTGGCACCCTGTCATATGCTTTTTCTAAATCCACAAACACACAATGGAGTTCTTTCTGACCCTCTCTGTACTTCTCTATCAACATCCTCAAAGCAAAGATGGCATCTGTGGTGCTCTTTCTTGGCATGAAACCATACTGCTGCTCACAGATAGTCACCTCTTGTCTAAGCCTTGCTTCCACAACTCTCTCCCAGATCTTCATTGTGTGGCTCATCAACTTAATTCCCCTGTAGTTGCTACAACTCTGTACATCACCCTTGTTCTTAAAAATGGGAACCAGCACACTTCTTCTCCATTCTTCAGGCATTTTCTCACCCTCAAATATTCCATTAAATATTTGAGTCAAAAACCTCACTGCCATCTCTCCAAGACATTTCCAAACCTCCACTGGTATGTCATCAGGTCCTACTGCCTTCCCCTTCTTCATTCTTTTCAGAGCTTTCCGGACTTCACCCTCACTAATCTTTCCCACTTCCTGGTCCACAGTTTCTATGACCTCCACTCTTCTTTCTCTTTCATTCTCTTCATTCATTAGCTCCTCAAAGTAATTCTTCCATCTTCCCATCACACTCTCCTCGCTTGTTAGAACATTACCATTCCCATCTTTAATAAGCCTAACCTGCTGCACATCCTTTCCAGCCTGATCCCTCTGTCTTGCCAAGTCCTTCTAGCCCTCTTTAGTGTCCAGTCTCCCATACAATTCATTGGCTGTGTCTCAATTCAGGGGCTGCATCCTCATGAGTGCGCATTTGTCGGCCGCATACGTCATTGCCCCGCGCGGAGGACTGTCCCAATTCGAAGACTCCTCCTCATGCGGCCGAGGAATGCGGCCTACTTCCTGTCGAAATCTGAGGATGCATTCGTGAATCCTTCCAGACGGAGGCTATCCCAGAATTCATAGCGCCAGCAGAGATTTCGCGGGGGGGGTGGGACTTTCTGCGTGCAGTGTCGGGCTGCTGCGTGTTGTTGAGTCATCAGCTCGTTTTAACAACAACCTCAGCGCGAATATTCATTCAACCTTTATTTAGTCATCTCAAACAACCTCAGCTCGAATATATCTCATTAAAATTTAACTACAGAAACGACAAAAAAAAATGTGTTAGCTGAATATACAGTATATTAGTGCTTCTGAGTTTACTGTTTTTGAAGAACTGATTACAAATCAGATTATTTTACACGTGCTTAGCAAGGATTTTCTGAGGGGCAATCTTTTAAAACCCAGAGTGGACCTACGAAATGCAACTTGTTCAGTAGCACAGTTGGTAAATCAACCTGCGATTGGTGCAGAGATACTTTTCTCGAAGCTGGTTCGAATCTCACTCGGTGCGGTTAAAACTTATTTTACTTTTGTCTTTTATTGGATAAAATAAAAAGGAGTTTCACAAACTCCTTCCTTTTAATCTCAGTCCTCGTTTTTTTATCCAATAAAAGACAAACGTAAAATAAGTTTTAACCGCACCGAGTGAGATTCGAACCAGCTTCGAGAAAAGTATCTCTGCACCAATCGCAGGTTGATTTACTAACTGAGCTACTGGACAAGTTGCATTTCATAGATCCACTCTGGCTTTTAACAGATCGCCCCTTATAAGCTGATTTGTAATCAGTTCTTAATAAACAGTAAACTCAGAAACACTAATATATATACATGTATTCAGCTAACTAATATATTTTGGCGGCGTCCCTTCTCTTTCCACACACAACAAGCGAGCACACAAGAACTTCCCACCCACTTCAAGAGAACGCCCCACCCACTTCAAGGCCGGCAAACCTGAAGGCTAGACCGTCCCATTTCAGCAGTTTCGCTCAGCCCACCCGGTCTTGTGAGTGCGTGGCCTACTCGGCCCAGCTAGGCTGGGTCCTCATGAGGACGCAGCCCCTGAATTGAGACACAGCCTTCGTACGCCCTCTGCTTTGCCTTAGCTACTTCCCTCTTTGCACTTCGTCCCATCTCCTTATATTCCTGTCTCCTCTCTTCAGTCCTCTCACTGTCATATTTCTTCTTGGCTAATCTCTTTCTTTGAATAGCGTCCTGCACTTCACTATTCCACCACCAGGCTTCCTTATCATCCATTCTCTGTCCAGATGACATACCAAGTACCTTCCTACCTGTCTCTCTAATTGATGTTGCTGTAGTAGCCCAGTCACTTGTAAGCTCTTTCTTACCACCCAGAGCCTTTAAAGGAGTAATGAAAAGTGTTTCTAAGCTAATAGTAGTCTAATGAAAAGCATAAAATAAGCTTGTTGAGAAATTTTCACGTCAAAAATTTCATCCTAACTCAAATTTAGCATTTGCAAAGTGGAAAAAAATCACATCCGGTGTTTTTGACACCCCTCCCCCCGCCTGCTCTCGCTCCCGGGTATGACGTAGGTCAGGCCACGGTTGTCTCTCATAAGCCGTTTTCGCATTGGCCAGCCCTCGAGGGCCCGGGCCACCCCTGGGTGGCTCTGGGCCACCCGCGTTCATTACGCATTTGCCGCAGAGCCACCTTGAAGTGGGTGGGCAGTTCTCTGGAAGTGGGTGGGGTGCTCTCTTCACGTGGGTGGAGTGTTCATGTTTTAAGAGAGGAGACTCGGCAAAAAAAATAAATTGTTAGCTGGATATATATATATTAGTGTTTCTGAGTTAAATTTTTGTTAATTCATTCATTCATTCATTCAACCTTTATTTATACAGGCTAGCCTCGTTGAGTCACAAATAACTGATCACAAATCAGCTTATGTTACAACGTAAATAACACGAAGCGCACACCCATTTCCGCCTTTCAGCGCGACCTGAATGTCATTAAACAATAACTAATATTGTCTAACTGTTGCGCGCAGCCAGGGTTTTAAAATATAACGAATAATCTCTAACTTTTACGTGCAGCTAAAATGTTAAGAGGAGTGATTCCTATATGAGTAAGGTGGAGACCTGAAAATCCAGTCCGCTGGTATAGCTCAAAGAGTTAATGCACTGTCGTTTTGACCCGGCGAAGCGGGTTCGCTTCCCGCCTGGGACAAAGTTATTTTACTTTTTTTTTCTTTATTCACATTTTCTTTTAAATAAAAAGGAGTTTGTTTGGTTAACAAACTCCTTTTTATTTACTCCAATAAAAAAAAAAAAGTAAAATAACTTTGTCCCAGGCGGGAAGCGAACCCGCTTCTCCGGGTCAAAACGACAGTGCATTAACTCTTTGAGCTATACCAGCGGACTGGAATTTTAGGTGTCCACCTTACTCATATAGGAATCACTCCTCTTAACATTTTAACTGCACGTAAAAGTTAGAGATTATTCGTTATATTTTAAAACCCTGGCTGCGCGCAACAGTTAGACAATATTAGTTATTGTTTAATGACATTCAGGTCGCGCTGAAAGGCGGAAATGGGTGTGTGCTTCGTGTTATTTACGTTGTAACATAAGCTGATTTGTGATCAGTTATTAACAAAAATTTAACTCAGAAAAACTAATTCAGCTAACAATTGTTTTAGGGGTTTCTGTAGTTAAATTTGAATGAAATTCAACCCTCGCGCTGAGGTTGTTTGAATGAGTCCCGCCCCTGCTGCAAACAACGAATCAAATGAGAGCAGTACATGCATACCTGCAAACTCAGAAGGGATGAAAAAGGTGACGAACGTTGCGCCAACCCCCCCCCCCGGAGAGATTTTGTAATTTTATTAACATGCTTCAGGTAAAAGTCATTTACTAACTTAATTTAATGAGAACATAAATAGGAAAGATTGTGTCAATCAAAAAATTAACAACAACAGCAGCAAGCCAAATACAGCAGAACATTTTAGCACTTTGAGATTTTCATTAATGAAAAGTGCGTTATAAATTAAATTCATTATTATTATTATTAACAGTAAAAACTCATTTCTTAAAGGGGACCACAGATATGTTTTTAAAATTTTTATGGTATTTCTTTGGGGTTACCAGACACTGTTTATTCAATTTAATACACAAAATAATTCTTAGATAATCAATTATACCCTTTTTAATTCTGCCATTTTTAACTTTCGTTTTGAACGACCGGTTTATGATAATGAGATCTCGTGGCACGCCCTTCAAAGATCTGCTTACATTATCTCCGCCCTCCAAAGGCAGACGAGGAAGTCAACTCACGTTACTGCCACAGAGTCGAGCTGAGCTGAATTGGACCGCAACAGATCACAGTGTACAAGTTGTCGTGTCATTTTTTATTCTTCCTGTCATGTCCAACTCCCTCTCTCCCTCACTCTCACCGTGCGCGCGAGCTGGAGGCTGCGAGCAGTCACTGGCGGACACACATACACACACACACACACACACACACTCACAGCGGTGCAGTCTTTTTATCTGAAAACTATCAATTTTAAATCTGCTTAGTGCTCCATTATCTGCGCCAGGAGTGTCAGAGAGGGTTTCTCCGAAACAAAAGGCTTTAAAAAAAAAAAGGGAAAAAAAAAAAAGATGCAATGGACGAGATGCGAACCCAAGTCTCCCGGGTGGCGGCCGAGTGCGTTAACCACTCAACCAAACTGGCAGTTGTGCTAAAGTAGTCCTTCATCATATAAGAAGTGTAATTCTTCTACGGTAATGTCGCTTGGACATTGCCATTAAAAATAAAATCAAGCCACGCATCTCTGCTCTCTGAGACTGGAAGAGTGTGTATCAACACATGTTGTGTAATGCAGCCAACAACGCAACATTTAACTTTAGGAGCCATTCTGCTGAGATGAACTATTCCTCTTCTTCTCCATTTGATTTATGGCGGATCGCAAACAACTGTTAGGTGCATACCGCCACCTAGTGTGCAGGCTGAGATGAACTCAGGAACCGCGTGGGTGGAGCATTACCAGGGGTTGCTAGGTGACGGGGGCGGGACAAAGGTTGGGATGGGTTGTGGCTGTGGGTTGTGGCTGCGGTTTGTGACGTAACAAACCGCAGGAAGTGCAATCGGCCGTTTCTATCTAAGATAAATAAATATACTTATAGTAAATAAACCACTGGGTGCATTTTTTTGGCCTTAGGACTGTTTTTTTATGAAGTAAATACCCAAAGTTGAGTACAAAAACATTAAAAAGTGAATTTTGCATCTGTGGTCCCCTTTAAATGTTTTGCCAGAAAATTTTGAATAAAGTAGATGCCATTACCTGCATTCGGGTGTATTTTAACAAGTTGTTAAACATCTATGTTCACCTACATGTAAACACTTGATTCAATAACTATTTTAGAGACATCTAACAAAATAAATTCAGGTCCTGTGGACAGATTAAAAAATTGTTTAAATTATTATTGATCATGAATCAGGATATTTTAGAGACACCTCATTCAACTAGTTCATATAGACATCATCCTGTTTTTAAACTCACTCCTGTGGCTAACATAATGAAATTAATGTGACAATTTATCACAGTGACTTTTTAGGGGTGCAATTGACTTTTAATTTGTGAATTTTTATTTAGTTTTATTGGTAACACAACATGCCATTTTACTAAACAATAATGACACTCAACTGCATGTATAAAAATATTAACTTTACCCAATGAACAGGTGATATTTTAATAACCACCAACAGTGAATTTAGGAGGGGCTTTTTACAGTTTTCTGATTTAGTGATAGACTCAGAACAGCATCACTGATTTGAACTATTTTACTTTCCAGACAATGTGCGTTACTGGGCTCTTTCTCATCTACAGCATAAAGAAAAATTTGCTCTTTAACCCTTTTACACCTAAGCCTCAAATTTCCGCCTGGCATTTTTTACTTGTTTTTCACTAGAAAATATGAAGAAAATGTTCTATGGACAAGTGCTTCAGCACATTTGTTCAGAATATTTAGATCTTTCAATATCTGGCATTATTTTACATTATACTTGTTAAAAACCATTTATTAAAACTGTTTAACATCAAGAAAATCAATAAGCGAAATTAGATTTTAGAGATTTTATGCAAATAAAACACTGCATTTGAACATGAATTACAGATTTTGCATCACAAATTAACAATTTCAACACTATAGAACATATTTACAATGTTTTTTTTATTCTCACTTATTTTTACAAATAAGAAACAGACTAACAATTCAAATTATTTACAGGCGAATTTCCCCTCCCTACATTTCTCATTATCTTCTACACAAACAAAGTACAAACTGATGAATACTATATGTTATAGACTTGATATACTATTCCAAAAACAAAATAAAATATAATAAATAAAATAAAACTATATCCTATTATATGTACCCAGTATAAAACAATTATCCACCAAATAACAGCCCTCATTCATTCAGAAATAAAATTCAAAAAGTTATTAGATTGTTAGATCAAATGTTTTTTTCAGCTTTTTCTTCAGAAGAACAAAAATAAACTTCTCCAAATTCAAATCATCCAGGAATCTTCTTATTGTCTTTTTATTCCTTGATTTGACATAGTTTTATCTGAATCTCTGCTCTGTTGCTCATGTTTTTCCTGCTCAAGCTGCACTCTGTTCGTGCTGAAGACAAAAGACTCGCTTTCCCAGGCGCGTGCAGCTCTGGGAGAGTGACTACCGTAACTGTAGCAAAAAGAGCCTAAAAGCGCACTTTTTTTTCTTTCAAACACCGTTTGAATTTTTCTGATAGCACAAACGGTTGCAGAGTTACGGTAATCTAAAAATAGCTTGGGAAAACGTGTGGAAAAAGTATCGTCAGCGATAGCAGCGGTGTTAAAGGGTTAACGACTTTTGACTTTAGGAAAAAATACATTTATTAACATATCCCAATATAATTAGGACATACACTAAAAAGATGGTAGTCAAAAAATAAAAAGAGGCGTTCAAAACAGAGCAGAGACTGACATTATGTTTTCTCACTTTGAAACGGAACAAATGGTTTAATGAAGAGACTTACTGCTGATGTTAGTTTACGACTCGGTCATGTTTACGTTGGTTCTCCTGTGTAGTGTCGTCACTTTTCAAAGCACGTCGGCGTCGCGCTCGCGCAGGTTTTTATTTATTTATTTTTATGAAGCGTGGTGGAGCTCCCACACTTTAGAGGACTTGGCTCTGCGTCAGTCATTTGTAAAACACCGCCTCTAATCTGTTTTCGCCTCCCCACTCATAGATATATACAGTACACATTATATATATATATATATATATATATATATATATA
>JBBPBX010013557.1:32061-52212 GCA_038048925.1 Garcialebias charrua
TTTAGAGGACTTGGCTCTGCGTCAGTCATTTGTAAAACACCGCCTCTAATCTGTTTTCGCCTCCCCACTCGCTCTGTTGAACCAGAGCCCTGAACTCGCGCTTACTTGGCTGCGGCCATAGATGTCCCGCCCACTATAGTCTGTCTTGAGACTGATTGGGTAAATCTCGCGCTCCAACAAAGATGTTTTATTGTCGACAAGATGTCTCACTGTGTCTTGAAATCCAGTCAGTGGGAAATGATGCATTCTGATGCAGTCACGGGTCTGACCCCCCCCCCCTTCCTCAAAAACAAAAACTCATCGGATCTACACGAATCACGTAAATGATATATTTTGCTTTGAAAACGGCGATTTTCGCCGAAAGGTGACTAGTTTGCAGGTATGTACATGACGTGAAACTGGGTCCGTACGGGGCTCGGCCCGATAGAACCACGGTGGACATGGTTCCAGAACAAGGGTGGATCCCGGGCGGAAAAGGTAAATGCGAAGACGCCGAACCCGGGTTAGAAGCTGGGAGAGCCGGGGAGGGCTGGCCAATGCGTAAACGGCTATAGAGTATTGTGTAGCTTCATTTATATTGTAAACAAAAAACATTTCATCACATCAAACTGACAATTAAGTTACATTTGGTCATAATTACCTCAACACCTTTTTTACATTGCTAATTTGCTGACAATTTTTTTAGGCGTTTCTGTAGTTAAATTTTAATAAAAGTCAGCTCGCGCTGAAACGCGGAAATGCTGTCTACGGGTGTGTGCTCGGTCTTATTTACGTTCTAAAATAAGCTGCTTTGTAATCATTTATTAACATAAATTAAACTGAGACACACTCTCAAAAAAAGTCAGCTAACAAATATATATTTTTATGTGTTTATACTGCTAAAATTAAAATACTGGTACATGCAGGTCTGTTTACTGCTACTGCATGACTGGTGATGCGCGTGCACATTTTGTTTCATCAGACGTAGTTAGCGAAACAAATTTTTTAATCCAGCTCATTTCACAATTACATTCATTTATTAACAAAAATTAAACTGAAACACACTCTTTAAAAAAAAAAAAGTCAGCAAACAAATATTTTTTAGGCATTTCTGTAGTTAAATTTTAATGAAAGTCAGCTCGCGATAAAAAGCGGAAATGCGATTTTCTGTGCGCGCGCTCGGTATAGAGCTTTGGAGCACACGTCACTGTGTGGGGGAGTGTCGGGGGCGTGTTGGGGCGTTCCGGTCTCGACCGCCATTTTTGTTGCCCTCAGAAAAAAATAAAAGAAATTCAGGAGATTTCCATCGTTTTCGCGCTGTATCTTCCATCACGATTCTGAAAAGCAGCGCAAAATAAAGTGGACTATCATAATAAGCTTCTCCCAGAGGACAAAAAAAACTACATGGAAAAAAATCGGTATAATTGGAAATGTTGCCCATTTGAAATAAATAAATAAATGGAGCAGAGACCTGGAGTAATACTTGCCTCCACTGACATTCCCAGTCATTTTAGCAGAGTGTTTACACCACAAATAATTTTTATAATTACAATTCACTGGGAGAGCTGGTCCAATCTATGAATAGCTGGATAGATGATTTGGACATTTTTAAATCCCCCAGATTGTAAATACGTTGAAGGTACGTTGTTGGCTCATTAATTTTACATAAATTATTAATATACATGTCTTTCAGAATCAATCAACCTTCTGTATGCTACTATGAGTATTAGAAATTGTGAACACTTAATTTTTTATAGTATTTTAACTGATTTACAAAGCTCCACGTAGAAAATACCTTATTTTTAATGACTTGAGCTTGTCATGTAGACTTCAAATCTTGATTAGATTACTTTATATATATGTATTAAGATGCATATATATTATAGACAAATGTTTCTGTCTTTTCATTCACCATTTTTATTGTGTGTTCACAGGTTCTGCTCTCTGAGTCATGAGGGTGATACATTATACCTGAGATTTAACCTGTATTAATTTTTATCTTTCAATAATGATATTAGAGATCTTTTTGACACTCATTTTTGATGAAAAAGTAAAACAGCAGTGCTACATAACAAGCACAATGCATATGTAAACGTGCCATTCAAAAGGTATGACAATACTGTATCAAAATGTAAAACTTCTGTTTAAAAAAATAAAACAAAATAAAAAATAAAACATCTGAAATGTTTGTTTACAAGTTTGTTTACCTCAGCCTTTGTAGTGGTTGCCTGGCGGTGAAATTCAAGCCGAGCTTAAACGGTGGCGGCATCAAACTTGCACCATCCCTCTGCGGCTCTTTAGCAACTAGCTTAGCATTAGCGTGTTGTCTTTGTAAATGCTTGTAAAGATTTGCCGTCGAGTTCGCAGCAGTAGACAGTGTCTTGTTGTGGCCCAGACATAGCTTGCACTACTGTAATGTTCTTGTCCTTTCTCGTGACAAAAAAATAATAATATGAATACCATAAAATGACATTGCCGTATGTCTATGTACCTTTATATGTCTATGTACATTGACGTATGACGTTCCGACGTCATCGCGTACGTCTTTGTTTTCCCCACGTGACAGTCTGCTCCATAGATATCTATATATAATGTCTATGGTCTGCTCCGTCGTCCTCGTCCCACAACTATTCTCCGAAAGGTAAAATAAAATAAATAAATAAAACTATTCTCCGAAAGGTCCTGATTGTAACGCAAGTAACGAATGTAAGGTTTTGTTAGTAACTGTAATATATTACAGGCATTTTCAAAGTAGTGCGTTACACTACTACGTTACTGAAAAATGTAATGTCATTACTGTACGTCTATAGGACAAAACTTACATTCACTATTTACATTTATTAATACTGTTTACATTTATTACTACTGTTTACATTTACACTACTTTTATATCTACACTACTGCTGATACATATACTGTGTACATTAACTCATATGCTGCTTTGCCACTCTTTGCAAATGTCAATGCTAGAACCTTCAGTTTATTTTATAGATATACTTTTTATACTACTATGCAAAAACTCAGGACAGTATTACACTTTTATTATTTCATTTTATGCTTATGTTCATTAAATGTTTAGTGTTTTAGTGTTGGTGTAAATTTTCATACTTTTATACTACTATGCAAAAACTCAGGACAGTGTTACACTTTTACTATTTTATGCTTATGTTTATTAAATGTTTCAGTGTTTTAGTGTTTAAATGGTTACTGTTGCACCGAGGGACTGAGAGAAACGCAATTTCAATCCTGTGTATGTCCTGTACATATTGCAGTTCTGACAATAAAGTTGACTTTGGCTTATGTTGTGGCAAATTAATTTTTTTCTGAGGAATTACATTACAGTACATTACATAAGTTTATGACATTCTGTGTATTTATATACATCACAGTAAAACCACTTAAAATATTATTTTGAATTAAACTTGTTGATGACATCATGAGTTTTTGTTTGTTTTTAGAGCATTCTGATAAGTGGACAGTATCAGAAATTTTCTATTTCTGAATTCCTGGATATGTTGGTGTAGTGGAGTGTATTTTCTAGTTGAAATTGAACGCATCGTGATGCTGTAACAAGATGTGAATAAGAGCAAGATTTAAAAAAATCTGAATCGTGGACAGCTTGACTGCAGGATCCAAACAGTTCCTAACACAGCTTAGCTCCACACTTCACTTTAGACTGCAGTAAATAAATACATACCTGTGTAACCCTGATGTTTGGTTTGATACCAGTGAACTGATGAATCGCTCACCCAGGAACTCTTCTCAGCTTCACAACATTTATTAACATGAACTTCATCTGTAACAGAAAAAAAAACATGTGGTTGGTGGTGGTCCGTCATGTAGCTCCTGCTCCTACACAGAAAAACACACACACAGTCACGAGACTAGATTATCCAAGCACGCGACAACGACACGTAGTTGCTAACAGCTACACATGCTAACAGCTACACATGCTAACAGCTACACATGCTAACAGCTACACATGCTAACAGCAACAGCTGCTAACAGCAACAAATGCTAACCGCTACAGCTGCTAACAGCTACAGATGCTAACAGCTACAGATGCTAACAGCTGCATATGTTAACAGCTACAGATGCTACCAGCTACACATGCTAACCGCTACAGCTGCTAACAGCTACAGATGCTAACAGCTACAAATGCTAACAGCTACAGATGCTAACAGCTACAGATGCTAACAGCTACAGATGCTAACAGTTACACATGCTAATAGTTCCACATGCTAACAGCTACAGATGCTAACAGCTACATATGCTAATAGCTACAGATGCTATCAGCTACACATGCTAACAGCTACACATGCTAACAGCTACAGATGCTAACAGCTACAGATGCTAACAGCTACAGATGCTAACAGCTACACATGCAAACAGCTACAGATGTTAACAGCTACAGATGCTAACAGCTACACATGCTAACAGCTACAGATGCTAACAGCTACAAATGCTAACACCTACAGATGCTAACAGCTACACATGCTAACAGCTACAGATGCTAACAGCTACACATGCTAACAGAGTGAACTAACTTCCTCTCCACAGACAAGAAGCTGCAGTGTTACAAGCCTCTGGCAGCAGCAGCTTGGAACTAAATCACAGAATAAAGTATTTGACTCACGAGAAGTCTTTTTTCATTAGTAATTGAAATAAATCACGGAGCTAAATCCAGACGTAGCTTCTCATCAGAAGGAAACTCGGTATTTTTTCATTCATTCAACCTTTATTTAGTCAGGTAAATCTTTTGAACCTCAAGGGCTCATTTACGAAAGCGACCTGCTAAAACTAAAGAACAATGAACAGCAGTGGTATAATTTCCTTAAACAATAAACAAACAAACAATAAACAATAGAAAACAAAAGAGAGAAAAAAAAAAAAAAAAAGAAAGTTTTTTTTTTTTTTTTTTTACAAAGTATCAAAAAACTAGCAAAACATTATAAGGTAGACGTATAAAATCAAAGACAGGAACAAATCTGCATTGGTTTTTGCCAGGATTCCAACAGATTCTGAAAACCATTTAGAGAAGTCAAGGTCGAGAGCTTCAGATCTTTTTGTAAGATATTCCATGAAGCAGGAGCAGAGTAGGAGAAGGCCCTTTTTCCAAGTTCAGTCCTCACTGACGGAACACTGCAGGTAATCATGTCCTGAGAGCGCACACTGTAGCTGCACTCACGCAAAGACATGTAGGAGGAGATGTATGAGGGCAGCAGACCAAGAAGTGATTTAAAGATGAAAATGTACCAGTGGAAGAGTCTGCGTGAGGTTAATGATGTCCAGTTAACCAGTGAATACAGGGTGCAGTGGTGGGTACGATAATCACAACCAGTTATGAATCTTAGTGCACCATGATAGACAACATCCAACATCCGCAGGGTGCTTGTAGGAGCATTCATGTAGAGAATGTCACCGTAATCAATGGAGGGAAGGAAAGTCACAGACACAAGGCGTTTCCTGACATTCAGTGATAGACATGATCTGTTTCTGAAAAAGAAACCCAGTTTAACTTTCAGTTTCTTCACTAGGTTTTCCACGTGGAGTTTAAAAGAGAGATGTGAATCAATCAGGATACCCAGATATTTATAGGAATCAACAAACTCAATAGGGACACCATTTGAAGAAAAAATCAGAGGAGGATCTGCTGGAACCGCCTTCCTATTTGAAAAAAACATCCCTTTTGTTTTATCAGCATTTAGGACAAGTTTGAGACGGAACAAATCTGACTGGATGATGTCAAAAGCAGATTGCAGTAACTGAAAAGCCTTAGCTACTGTTTTAGCTCTGCAATAAACAACTGTATCATCAGCATAGAAATGTAAGGATGCATCAGGGATGCAGTGACCTACATTAGCTATGTAGATTGTAAAGAGAGTGGGTCCTAAAACTGAGCCTTGTAGCTTCCTTTGTTTCTCTGCTGTAAACTTTGGAGGGTGTCACGGGCAGAGGTGGAAACTCTGCTTCCATCCCCTCATCAACATCTGGGCTAATATAATCATGCATGCTGGCAGCGGTCGAACTTTTAGATCCAGCTAGCTTGTTGTTAGCTACGCTAGCGGTGGATAGTTTGCTGGACTCGTGTTTTCTTCTTTCTGCACCTTCACATCACTCTACAGTGCCTATACACTTATTATGGTACCTTGTCAGCAGAATGTCTCCTTGTAGCAAACAACTCCCTTTAATATATGAAAATGTGTCGGTTGAATATCAGAGCTCCCACATATTGTCCGTTTAGAGCGCCGCCATCTTGAACAACTCATCATCACGAAGGAAAACAAAGAGGCCGAGCTGGTGACGTCATGTCCACATATTTACCAGCAGCCACCACCAGGGGGCTCTTCTGGGACTGTTCACATACTGTACTCAGGTGTTCTGGAAAGACATTTTCACGTATGTAAATAGAAAGTTAGAAATTGACCTACCATTTGACGCTAAAATTATACTGTTTGGTTTCTTTTGTCCAAATATTTCAAGTAAGAAAGTTTTTGTTGTAAATTTAATACTACTCTTAGCCAAATTTTACATCCACAGCTGTAAATTCTCCTTGCTAAAACCTAGATTTATAGTGTTTTCTAATTATATTTCCTCTTACTTAGCTACTTTAAAGTACTGTACTAATGCCAAAGCTTTAAAAACTAAAACAATCTGTAACGAATTTCTGTTGTAAGCTGCCCAAAACACATTTTTGTTTTTGTTTATGTGCCTTTATTCTCTTTTGTGCTATGCATGCCTTAAGTCTCGAGCCATGTTTGACATTGTAAGTTTTTTTTGTACTTGTTTCTTTTATAAAAAATAAAAAATAAAACACCAGGGGGCGTCATCACTACACAAACAAAAGGAACCTGGATTACATGGGAAATAGATCACTACACAAAATTTGTGTAGTGATCTATTTTCCATGTAATCCAGGTTCCTTTTGTTTGTGACAAACAAAAGGAACCTGGATTACGGTACATGGAAAATAGGATCCAAATAGTTTCCACAAAGATTAAAAGAAACATTTCTAATAACTACTAGATAAACTTTTCTGTAAAACAAGAAAAATATTATAAAGACGATGCATTTTGATCAAATTCATTAAACAACAACCCTGTTAAACAACATAAGTGGTTGGCAAACAACAATTTGGTGCATTATCACCACAAACTGGTGAGGAGGTGGACTGAAACAATGTAAACAAATTAATTAATTCGTTTATTTATTAATGGCTGAATAACCATTCTGTCAAACAAACAATCTGTTTCAGATATTGTATTAAAACCTGAGCACCATTATCTTTTGAATTGTGCAATAATTCAACTGTATCAAATCTTTCTTTGATTTCAGTGAGACTGTTCATCAGTTGACTTCTTTCATGTCTGTATTTCTGTCAGTTCAATAACTCATGTTCTATGGTCTCATCTTCTCCACAGTAGTCACATTTATGATGCTTCTCTGTTCTGAATAATGTTCTGATCAATCCTGTGTCCAAATCTGAGACATCTTCTTTCTGCTCCTTTCATTTTATCCTACTTGTATTCTTGTATCTGATGAAACTGTCTTGTATTGTTCTTTTAAAATGAATGAATAAACATCAAATCAAATCAAATGTTTCCTCCTCCTGTTTCTTTCAGATATCCTCATTTCTCCTGTTTGTTGTTGAATTAAACCGCCAACCTTTTCTTTCTTCTTCCTGTTGTTTTTCATCTTTCCCTAATTTTTTCCTTTCCAATGCTTTTTATTTCTACTCGACTGAGTTTTATATCTATTTAATTTAATGAATCTATATTATTGATTAAAGCTTCAGTATGTAGCTTTTTTTTAATGAACATGTTACTTCACTCTGTCACTACCTCCTGACAGACTGATGTTATACTAGTAATCTCTGAAAAAAAAAATAAAAAAAATATTGTCTCCTTGCTTCTCCAGGTGGTAAATAAGCATTTCTAAAAAGAAAAGGTGACACGCCATTTTCCAGCCAATAAAAACAGAGTGTTTAATCAGCCAATAAAGAGCTGCGTTCCAGTTGTCCTCAACAGAGCTTCTCACGCCCCAACCCACGCCCCCACCTGTCCCAGCGCCGCGCACGTTCTCGTTCAAAGGATTGGAAAGCGATGCAGGACTGTTTTGTATGTCACACAAATGTATTAAAGGAGGAGAGGAGAGGAGAGAAGGAGCAAGAGCAAAATAAGAGAAAACATCTTCAAGGTGACCTTCACAGAAAGAGCATGTTACATTTACTGTTCTTGCTGCTGTACACGATGCACCGCCGTATAAGTCTCATCAGTCCAAAAATGTCTAATGAAGTGGAAAAAACATAAATAAGTCACATCTATTATGCGTCACCGTGGAACACCCGGAAACGTGGGCCGGTGTTGTGCCAAAAATCGATTGTCTGCCAAAAGGCGGCTGTGGGAGCGTGCACGGGAGGACTTTAACAAGAATTTAACAAGATTAACACTTAAAAACAATTATTTGTTTGTTTGAAATTATATCAAAGGTGTGTCTCAGTTGAACTTTTCCTTAATAAATGCACTATATTGGTCTAATCAGCTGCATTTCAAAAATGGATCCAGATTCATTTGTTGTCCACTGTTGTCGTCACTCCTTGTTCAAATCAGGTCTCTCTTGTAAATGAGTCCCCGAGGCTCAATGGGATCAACCTGTATAAATAAAGGTTGAATGAAAAAGAGCTCATAAATAATAAAAAGAGCCCCGTGTTAAAGGTCCAGAGTGTTCTGACCCACAGGTTGTGGTCGGGTCATGTATGAACAATGTGTGTCAGTAAAATATCAGAATAAAAACCTTTCAGTCATTCAGCTGTTTGATTGGACAGTTGCTCTGCCGAAGTGCTCTTCAGCCCAGCAGTGTGTGTTTTCCTGCTTCTACAGCGCCTCCCAGAGGACAACAGAGTGAAGAGCTGGTGTCCAGGATGGACGAGTCTTCAGGGACTTGTCCAGCTCTTTTCCTGCCTCTGCTGTCGTGGAGCTTTTTCCTCCTTTTCTTGTGAAGAAGCAGAAGCAGCTGATGGATGTGATGAGTCACGTGAGCAACATGTTCCAAAGAGATTCAGAAAAGTTCTTTCATCCCCTCATGATCATCAAGTGTTTGTAGAGAAGACAAGAAGCAGCTGAAGACAGAGGACAAACTTTCTGTCCATTCTTTCTGTCCATTGTTTCATTGAATCCAGACTTGTTGCTTTGAGTTTGCTGCTTTGGACAGTTGGACACTGCAGTGACCCAGGAGGAACCGGAGGAACAAGTCCAGGTGTCCATTTGGACTCTGTAAGGCCTTGTCCACATCTCTGATGGAGATATTTTAGTTTTGATTTCTTCAAACTTAAAAACCTCTTGGATTTTGTTTGATGTTCTTCCATCAGATTGAGCCCAGAGTTGATGAAGGTCAGATGGACATGAAGAGCAGCCAGAAACTCCTGAACACTCAGATGGACGAAGCAGAACACCTTGTCCTGGTACAGGCCTCTCTCCTCTTTAAAGATCTGTGTGAACACTCCTGAGTACACTGAGGCTGCTCTGATATCGATGCCACACTCTGTCAGGTCTGATTCATAGAAGATCAGGTTTCCTTTCTGCAGCTGCTCAAAAGCCACTTTTCCCAGAGACTCAATCATCTTCCTGCTCTCTGGACTCCAGGGTGGATCTGTCTCAGCTCCTCCATCATACTTGACCTTCTTGACTTTGGTGTGAACCAGCAGGAAGTGGATGTACATCTCAGTCAGGGTGTTGGGCAGCTCTCCTCCCTCTCTGGTTTTCAACACGTCCTCCAGAACTGTAGCAGTGATCCAGCAGAAGACTGGGATGTGACACATGATGTGGAGGCTTCGTGATGTCTTGATGTGGGAGATGATCCTGCTGGCCTGCTCCTCATCTCTGAACCTCTTCCTGAAGTACTCCTCCTTCTGTGGGTCAGTGAAGCCTCTGACCTCTGTCACCATGCCAACACACTCAGCAGGGATCTGATTGGCTGCTGCAGGTCGTGTGGTTATCCAGAGGCGAGCAGAGGGATCCCCCTGATGAGGTTTGTCAGCAGCACATCCACTGAGGTGGACTCTGTAACATCAGTCAGGATCTGATTGTTGTGGAAGTCCAGAGGAAGTCGACACTCATCCAGACCATCAAAGATGAACACAAGCTGGAAGTCTTCAAAGCTGCACATTTCTTTGGTTTCAGTAAAGAAGTGATGAACAAGTTCCACCAAGCTGAACTTCTTCTCTTTCAGCACGTTCAGCTCTCTGAAAGTGAATGGAAACATGAAGTGGATGTCCTGGTTGGCTTTGTCTTCAGCCCAGTCCAGAGTGAACTTCTGTGTTAAGACTGTTTTCCCAATGCCAGCCACTCCCTTTGTCATCACTGTTCTGACTGGTTCATGTCTTCCAGGTGGGAGTTGAAAGATGTCTTCTTGTCTGATGGTTGTTTCTGGTGTGTGTGGTTTCCTGGATGCTGTTTCAATCTGTCTGACCTCATGTTCATCATTGACCTCTCCAGTCCCTCCCTCTGTGATGTAGAGCTCTGTGTAGATCTCATTCAGAAGGGTTGGGTTTCCTGCTTTAGCAATCCCCTCAAACACACACTGGAACCTCTTCTTCACACAACATTTAAGGTTACGTTGACAAACTGCTGCAACTTGTCCTGAATGAAAAACAAAACATTTATTAATTAAAGAATAAATTCATCTCAACAATGAAATCTCAAAAGTTAAATGTTTATAGAAATCCTCTTACTGCTCTGCAGACGGTCAGCCAGCTCCTCCTGCTTCATCCTCCTCAGGAAGTAAACTGTGATCTTCATCAATGCCTCTCTGCTCCTCCTCTGCTCTTCATCCTCACCCTCCAACACCTCGTCATCCTCCCTCTGACTCTCTAAGCATTCTGGGTAATCTGGACTCAGAACCTTCTGGATCTTCTTCAGCTCGTTCTTCACAAAAGTGACCATGTTGTCCTCCAGCAGCTGGAACAGAAAAATATCTGAATGACACATCAGACTGAAATCATGGAGCCAAACATCAGATCCATGTTGGACAGACTGACAGTCCACTGGTCTACATGTTGGACAGACTGACAGTCCACTGGTCTACATGTTGGACAGACTGACAGTCCACTGGTCTACATGTTGGACAGACTGACAGTCCACTGGTCTACATGTTGGACAGACTGACAGTCCACTGGTCTACATGTTGGACAGACTGACAGTCCACTGGTCTACATGTTGGACAGACTGACAGTCCACTGGTCTACATGTTGGACAGACTGACAGTCCACTGGTCTACATGTTGGACAGACTGACAGTCCACTGGTCTACATGTTGGACAGACTGACAGTCCACTGGTCTACATGTTGGACAGACTGACAGTCCACTGGTCTACATGTTGGACAGACTGACAGTCCACTGGTCTACATGTTGGACAGACTGACAGTCCACTGGTCTACATGTTGGACAGACTGACAGTCCACTGGTCTACATGTTGGACAGACTGACAGTCCACTGGTCTACATGTTGGACAGACTGACAGTCCACTGGTCTACATGTTGGACAGACTGACAGTCCACTGGTCTACATGTTGGACAGACTGACAGTCCACTGGTCTACATGTTGGACAGACTGACAGTCCACTGGTCTACATGTTGGACAGACTGACAGTCCACTGGTCTACATGTTGGACAGACTGACAGTCCACTGGTCTACATGTTGGACAGACTGACAGTCCACTGGTCTACATGTTGGACAGACTGACAGTCCACTGGTCTACATGTTGGACAGACTGACAGTCCACTGGTCTACATGTTGGACAGACTGACAGTCCACTGGTCTACATGTTGGACAGACTGACAGTCCACTGGTCTACATGTTGGACAGACTGACAGTCCACTGGTCTACATGTTGGACAGACTGACAGTCCACTGGTCTACATGTTGGACAGACTGACAGTCCACTGGTCTACATGTTGGACAGACTGACAGTCCACTGGTCTACATGTTGGACAGACTGACAGTCCACTGGTCTACATGTTGGACAGACTGACAGTCCACTGGTCTACATGTTGGACAGACTGACAGTCCACTGGTCTACATGTTGGACAGACTGACAGTCCACTGGTCTACATGTTGGACAGACTGACAGTCCACTGGTCTACATGTTGGACAGACTGACAGTCCACTGGTCTACATGTTGGACAGACTGACAGTCCACTGGTCTACATGTTGGACAGACTGACAGTCCACTGGTCTACATGTTGGACAGACTGACAGTCCACTGGTCTACATGTTGGACAGACTGACAGTCCACTGGTCTACATGTTGGACAGACTGACAGTCCACTGGTCTACATGTTGGACAGACTGACAGTCCACTGGTCTACATGTTGGACAGACTGACAGTCCACTGGTCTACATGTTGGACAGACTGACAGTCCACTGGTCTACATGTTGGACAGACTGACAGTCCACTGGTCTACATGTTGGACAGACTGACAGTCCACTGGTCTACATGTTGGACAGACTGACAGTCCACTGGTCTACATGTTGGACAGACTGACAGTCCACTGGTCTACATGTTGGACAGACTGACAGTCCACTGGTCTACATGTTGGACAGACTGACAGTCCACTGGTCTACATGTTGGACAGACTGACAGTCCACTGGTCTACATGTTGGACAGACTGACAGTCCACTGGTCTACATGTTGGACAGACTGACAGTCCACTGGTCTACATGTTGGACAGACTGACAGTCCACTGGTCTACATGTTGGACAGACTGACAGTCCACTGGTCTACATGTTGGACAGACTGACAGTCCACTGGTCTACATGTTGGACAGACTGACAGTCCACTGGTCTACATGTTGGACAGACTGACAGTCCACTGGTCTACATGTTGGACAGACTGACAGTCCACTGGTCTACATGTTGGACAGACTGACAGTCCACTGGTCTACATGTTGGACAGACTGACAGTCCACTGGTCTACATGTTGGACAGACTGACAGTCCACTGGTCTACATGTTGGACAGACTGACAGTCCACTGGTCTACATGTTGGACAGACTGACAGTCCACTGGTCTACATGTTGGACAGACTGACAGTCCACTGGTCTACATGTTGGACAGACTGACAGTCCACTGGTCTACATGTTGGACAGACTGACAGTCCACTGGTCTACATGTTGGACAGACTGACAGTCCACTGGTCTACATGTTGGACAGACTGACAGTCCACTGGTCTACATGTTGGACAGACTGACAGTCCACTGGTCTACATGTTGGACAGACTGACAGTCCACTGGTCTACATGTTGGACAGACTGACAGTCCACTGGTCTACATGTTGGACAGACTGACAGTCCACTGGTCTACATGTTGGACAGACTGACAGTCCACTGGTCTACATGTTGGACAGACTGACAGTCCACTGGTCTACATGTTGGACAGACTGACAGTCCACTGGTCTACATGTTGGACAGACTGACAGTCCACTGGTCTACATGTTGGACAGACTGACAGTCCACTGGTCTACATGTTGGACAGACTGACAGTCCACTGGTCTACATGTTGGACAGACTGACAGTCCACTGGTCTACATGTTGGACAGACTGACAGTCCACTGGTCTACATGTTGGACAGACTGACAGTCCACTGGTCTACATGTTGGACAGACTGACAGTCCACTGGTCTACATGTTGGACAGACTGACAGTCCACTGGTCTACATGTTGGACAGACTGACAGTCCACTGGTCTACATGTTGGACAGACTGACAGTCCACTGGTCTACATGTTGGACAGACTGACAGTCCACTGGTCTACATGTTGGACAGACTGACAGTCCACTGGTCTACATGTTGGACAGACTGACAGTCCACTGGTCTACATGTTGGACAGACTGACAGTCCACTGGTCTACATGTTGGACAGACTGACAGTCCACTGGTCTACATGTTGGACAGACTGACAGTCCACTGGTCTACATGTTGGACAGACTGACAGTCCACTGGTCTACATGTTGGACAGACTGACAGTCCACTGGTCTACATGTTGGACAGACTGACAGTCCACTGGTCTACATGTTGGACAGACTGACAGTCCACTGGTCTACATGTTGGACAGACTGACAGTCCACTGGTCTACATGTTGGACAGACTGACAGTCCACTGGTCTACATGTTGGACAGACTGACAGTCCACTGGTCTACATGTTGGACAGACTGACAGTCCACTGGTCTACATGTTGGACAGACTGACAGTCCACTGGTCTACATGTTGGACAGACTGACAGTCCACTGGTCTACATGTTGGACAGACTGACAGTCCACTGGTCTACATGTTGGACAGACTGACAGTCCACTGGTCTACATGTTGGACAGACTGACAGTCCACTGGTCTACATGTTGGACAGACTGACAGTCCACTGGTCTACATGTTGGACAGACTGACAGTCCACTGGTCTACATGTTGGACAGACTGACAGTCCACTGGTCTACATGTTGGACAGACTGACAGTCCACTGGTCTACATGTTGGACAGACTGACAGTCCACTGGTCTACATGTTGGACAGACTGACAGTCCACTGGTCTACATGTTGGACAGACTGACAGTCCACTGGTCTACATGTTGGACAGACTGACAGTCCACTGGTCTACATGTTGGACAGACTGACAGTCCACTGGTCTACATGTTGGACAGACTGACAGTCCACTGGTCTACATGTTGGACAGACTGACAGTCCACTGGTCTACATGTTGGACAGACTGACAGTCCACTGGTCTACATGTTGGACAGACTGACAGTCCACTGGTCTACATGTTGGACAGACTGACAGTCCACTGGTCTACATGTTGGACAGACTGACAGTCCACTGGTCTACATGTTGGACAGACTGACAGTCCACTGGTCTACATGTTGGACAGACTGACAGTCCACTGGTCTACATGTTGGACAGACTGACAGTCCACTGGTCTACATGTTGGACAGACTGACAGTCCACTGGTCTACATGTTGGACAGACTGACAGTCCACTGGTCTACATGTTGGACAGACTGACAGTCCACTGGTCTACATGTTGGACAGACTGACAGTCCACTGGTCTACATGTTGGACAGACTGACAGTCCACTGGTCTACATGTTGGACAGACTGACAGTCCACTGGTCTACATGTTGGACAGACTGACAGTCCACTGGTCTACATGTTGGACAGACTGACAGTCCACTGGTCTACATGTTGGACAGACTGACAGTCCACTGGTCTACATGTTGGACAGACTGACAGTCCACTGGTCTACATGTTGGACAGACTGACAGTCCACTGGTCTACATGTTGGACAGACTGACAGTCCACTGGTCTACATGTTGGACAGACTGACAGTCCACTGGTCTACATGTTGGACAGACTGACAGTCCACTGGTCTACATGTTGGACAGACTGACAGTCCACTGGTCTACATGTTGGACAGACTGACAGTCCACTGGTCTACATGTTGGACAGACTGACAGTCCACTGGTCTACATGTTGGACAGACTGACAGTCCACTGGTCTACATGTTGGACAGACTGACAGTCCACTGGTCTACATGTTGGACAGACTGACAGTCCACTGGTCTACATGTTGGACAGACTGACAGTCCACTGGTCTACATGTTGGACAGACTGACAGTCCACTGGTCTACATGTTGGACAGACTGACAGTCCACTGGTCTACATGTTGGACAGACTGACAGTCCACTGGTCTACATGTTGGACAGACTGACAGTCCACTGGTCTACATGTTGGACAGACTGACAGTCCACTGGTCTACATGTTGGACAGACTGACAGTCCACTGGTCTACATGTTGGACAGACTGACAGTCCACTGGTCTACATGTTGGACAGACTGACAGTCCACTGGTCTACATGTTGGACAGACTGACAGTCCACTGGTCTACATGTTGGACAGACTGACAGTCCACTGGTCTACATGTTGGACAGACTGACAGTCCACTGGTCTACATGTTGGACAGACTGACAGTCCACTGGTCTACATGTTGGACAGACTGACAGTCCACTGGTCTACATGTTGGACAGACTGACAGTCCACTGGTCTACATGTTGGACAGACTGACAGTCCACTGGTCTACATGTTGGACAGACTGACAGTCCACTGGTCTACATGTTGGACAGACTGACAGTCCACTGGTCTACATGTTGGACAGACTGACAGTCCACTGGTCTACATGTTGGACAGACTGACAGTCCACTGGTCTACATGTTGGACAGACTGACAGTCCACTGGTCTACATGTTGGACAGACTGACAGTCCACTGGTCTACATGTTGGACAGACTGACAGTCCACTGGTCTACATGTTGGACAGACTGACAGTCCACTGGTCTACATGTTGGACAGACTGACAGTCCACTGGTCTACATGTTGGACAGACTGACAGTCCACTGGTCTACATGTTGGACAGACTGACAGTCCACTGGTCTACATGTTGGACAGACTGACAGTCCACTGGTCTACATGTTGGACAGACTGACAGTCCACTGGTCTACATGTTGGACAGACTGACAGTCCACTGGTCTACATGTTGGACAGACTGACAGTCCACTGGTCTACATGTTGGACAGACTGACAGTCCACTGGTCTACATGTTGGACAGACTGACAGTCCACTGGTCTACATGTTGGACAGACTGACAGTCCACTGGTCTACATGTTGGACAGACTGACAGTCCACTGGTCTACATGTTGGACAGACTGACAGTCCACTGGTCTACATGTTGGACAGACTGACAGTCCACTGGTCTACATGTTGGACAGACTGACAGTCCACTGGTCTACATGTTGGACAGACTGACAGTCCACTGGTCTACATGTTGGACAGACTGACAGTCCACTGGTCTACATGTTGGACAGACTGACAGTCCACTGGTCTACATGTTGGACAGACTGACAGTCCACTGGTCTACATGTTGGACAGACTGACAGTCCACTGGTCTACATGTTGGACAGACTGACAGTCCACTGGTCTACATGTTGGACAGACTGACAGTCCACTGGTCTACATGTTGGACAGACTGACAGTCCACTGGTCTACATGTTGGACAGACTGACAGTCCACTGGTCTACATGTTGGACAGACTGACAGTCCACTGGTCTACATGTTGGACAGACTGACAGTCCACTGGTCTACATGTTGGACAGACTGACAGTCCACTGGTCTACATGTTGGACAGACTGACAGTCCACTGGTCTACATGTTGGACAGACTGACAGTCCACTGGTCTACATGTTGGACAGACTGACAGTCCACTGGTCTACATGTTGGACAGACTGACAGTCCACTGGTCTACATGTTGGACAGACTGACAGTCCACTGGTCTACATGTTGGACAGACTGACAGTCCACTGGTCTACATGTTGGACAGACTGACAGTCCACTGGTCTACATGTTGGACAGACTGACAGTCCACTGGTCTACATGTTGGACAGACTGACAGTCCACTGGTCTACATGTTGGACAGACTGACAGTCCACTGGTCTACATGTTGGACAGACTGACAGTCCACTGGTCTACATGTTGGACAGACTGACAGTCCACTGGTCTACATGTTGGACAGACTGACAGTCCACTGGTCTACATGTTGGACAGACTGACAGTCCACTGGTCTACATGTTGGACAGACTGACAGTCCACTGGTCTACATGTTGGACAGACTGACAGTCCACTGGTCTACATGTTGGACAGACTGACAGTCCACTGGTCTACATGTTGGACAGACTGACAGTCCACTGGTCTACATGTTGGACAGACTGACAGTCCACTGGTCTACATGTTGGACAGACTGACAGTCCACTGGTCTACATGTTGGACAGACTGACAGTCCACTGGTCTACATGTTGGACAGACTGACAGTCCACTGGTCTACATGTTGGACAGACTGACAGTCCACTGGTCTACATGTTGGACAGACTGACAGTCCACTGGTCTACATGTTGGACAGACTGACAGTCCACTGGTCTACATGTTGGACAGACTGACAGTCCACTGGTCTACATGTTGGACAGACTGACAGTCCACTGGTCTACATGTTGGACAGACTGACAGTCCACTGGTCTACATGTTGGACAGACTGACAGTCCACTGGTCTACATGTTGGACAGACTGACAGTCCACTGGTCTACATGTTGGACAGACTGACAGTCCACTGGTCTACATGTTGGACAGACTGACAGTCCACTGGTCTACATGTTGGACAGACTGACAGTCCACTGGTCTACATGTTGGACAGACTGACAGTCCACTGGTCTACATGTTGGACAGACTGACAGTCCACTGGTCTACATGTTGGACAGACTGACAGTCCACTGGTCTACATGTTGGACAGACTGACAGTCCACTGGTCTACATGTTGGACAGACTGACAGTCCACTGGTCTACATGTTGGACAGACTGACAGTCCACTGGTCTACATGTTGGACAGACTGACAGTCCACTGGTCTACATGTTGGACAGACTGACAGTCCACTGGTCTACATGTTGGACAGACTGACAGTCCACTGGTCTACATGTTGGACAGACTGACAGTCCACTGGTCTACATGTTGGACAGACTGACAGTCCACTGGTCTACATGTTGGACAGACTGACAGTCCACTGGTCTACATGTTGGACAGACTGACAGTCCACTGGTCTACATGTTGGACAGACTGACAGTCCACTGGTCTACATGTTGGACAGACTGACAGTCCACTGGTCTACATGTTGGACAGACTGACAGTCCACTGGTCTACATGTTGGACAGACTGACAGTCCACTGGTCTACATGTTGGACAGACTGACAGTCCACTGGTCTACATGTTGGACAGACTGACAGTCCACTGGTCTACATGTTGGACAGACTGACAGTCCACTGGTCTACATGTTGGACAGACTGACAGTCCACTGGTCTACATGTTGGACAGACTGACAGTCCACTGGTCTACATGTTGGACAGACTGACAGTCCACTGGTCTACATGTTGGACAGACTGACAGTCCACTGGTCTACATGTTGGACAGACTGACAGTCCACTGGTCTACATGTTGGACAGACTGACAGTCCACTGGTCTACATGTTGGACAGACTGACAGTCCACTGGTCTACATGTTGGACAGACTGACAGTCCACTGGTCTACATGTTGGACAGACTGACAGTCCACTGGTCTACATGTTGGACAGACTGACAGTCCACTGGTCTACATGTTGGACAGACTGACAGTCCACTGGTCTACATGTTGGACAGACTGACAGTCCACTGGTCTACATGTTGGACAGACTGACAGTCCACTGGTCTACATGTTGGACAGACTGACAGTCCACTGGTCTACATGTTGGACAGACTGACAGTCCACTGGTCTACATGTTGGACAGACTGACAGTCCACTGGTCTACATGTTGGACAGACTGACAGTCCACTGGTCTACATGTTGGACAGACTGACAGTCCACTGGTCTACATGTTGGACAGACTGACAGTCCACTGGTCTACATGTTGGACAGACTGACAGTCCACTGGTCTACATGTTGGACAGACTGACAGTCCACTGGTCTACATGTTGGACAGACTGACAGTCCACTGGTCTACATGTTGGACAGACTGACAGTCCACTGGTCTACATGTTGGACAGACTGACAGTCCACTGGTCTACATGTTGGACAGACTGACAGTCCACTGGTCTACATGTTGGACAGACTGACAGTCCACTGGTCTACATGTTGGACAGACTGACAGTCCACTGGTCTACATGTTGGACAGACTGACAGTCCACTGGTCTACATGTTGGACAGACTGACAGTCCACTGGTCTACATGTTGGACAGACTGACAGTCCACTGGTCTACATGTTGGACAGACTGACAGTCCACTGGTCTACATGTTGGACAGACTGACAGTCCACTGGTCTACATGTTGGACAGACTGACAGTCCACTGGTCTACATGTTGGACAGACTGACAGTCCACTGGTCTACATGTTGGACAGACTGACAGTCCACTGGTCTACATGTTGGACAGACTGACAGTCCACTGGTCTACATGTTGGACAGACTGACAGTCCACTGGTCTACATGTTGGACAGACTGACAGTCCACTGGTCTACATGTTGGACAGACTGACAGTCCACTGGTCTACATGTTGGACAGACTGACAGTCCACTGGTCTACAT
>JBBPBX010013558.1:0-10563 GCA_038048925.1 Garcialebias charrua
ATAAAAAGTTTTCCATCTGCAGAACTGTAGGTGTTCAAGAACAAGGGTAAACCTTCATGATATATGATACAATACACCAATTTTAGTTATCAGGTTGTTTGTGATGCAGTTTTCATTGAAACTGAAATGAACTTAATTTGTTTACTTGCACAGTAACTTAAAATTGTGAGTTTGTTTTTCCTGCAGCTTCTGAAGTTACAAGATGCCACCAATAAGCCACACCTGTGACCATTCCCCTGATGAGCGCCATGAGTACATAAGGCTGCAGAAGAGCTCTAGTCCATGCCGGAACATTACATGCCTACTGGTATTTGTTCTTTTAGCCTCTACGTGTGATCAACTGTGATAGTTAAACTTACCTTGTGCTCTCCATGTTTCAGCCTTGATGCCTGTGGTCCACCACATCCTTGACCACTTTGAGTAAAACCTTGAATTCCGTGTGGACCCCTTCAGCTGTCTCCACTGCTTCCAAACCACTTGCCTGACTCTTCTCCTATGCATTTTCCCTTTTACCGTAACCTTTTTGAATCTTCTTCCTCACTTCATTACATGATGCCAACTGTAAAGAAAGTAGTCACGTTAGTCTACATCATTTGAGTTCCACCAACATGACATCCCTCCTTGTTCTCCAGGGTTCCTGAGCCTCCCATGTACATTGTGGTATAGGCACAACAATTAAAGTACTTCTAACTTTTCTATGATTTTAGTTTGTCTCACTTCAGTCCATATTCTCTGGGTTCTTAGCTTTTGTTACACAAATAGTGTCAATTTGGACTCTGACATTTTTCAGAAAGATTGGTTTGGTAAAAAGGTGAAAATGTCACTTTTAAATTAAAGTGCCTTTATTTGTTCTGTATTCTCTGTAAAACATTACATGTTCTTACATATAGTTTAATTCATTTATTGCATGAAATTAATGGTGTCACTACATAAACTTTATTGCACCATTATTACGTTTTGCCTGGTACCGCCCCACCCCCACCCCACCCCCAATACACACACACAGATGTAAAATGTGCAGTAAAATAAATAAATAAAATAAAATAACATTGAGACAATCAAGGTGGACTATGACTTTTGAACAGTTTATTGTGTAGCATACATAATTTTTTTTTAAAACAACTGCAAAAATATAAAAGTTACTTACAAACCACTGGGATTTTAGCAAAACAAGTAAGAAAACTGAAAGTTATGCACCATAATTCATGTTCCCTGAAGGAAGGGAACGAGGTGCAACATACTTGCTATGGGAATTGCGCCCCGCGTGATTACCTGAAGGAATACATTCACGCCTTTTACGGCAGGGGGCGTCACCCCGCGCCAGAGGTACCGCCCTTTAGGTACATAGGCGACTGACGCCCCTCCATCTTCCTCAGAAATTGCACTTCACCGAGCTTTCAGCATTGAAAAGGGCCAGCTATGTTGCACCTCGTTCCCTTCCTTCAGGGAACATGAGTTATGGTGCATAACTTTCAGTTCCCTTTCAGTTCGGTCTCTCGGTGCAACATACTTGCTATGGGAACGTAATTCATTCACGCCCTTGAAATGCTCAGTAAAATGCCTGTTAGTGTGAACGTCTGCCCTTGACCAGAAGGCATCTCAAAGCTACTTTCTATTGTGTATTAGAAAGAACAGCCTGAGTGACATCACACGCAGTAACATCCAAACTGTAGTACTTTGCAAAAGTGTTTAAAGAGCTCCAGTTCGCAGCAGCACAAATGTCTGCAACTGACACGCCCTTGAACAATGACCAGGAAGTGGCCAAGCCCCTGGTTGAGTGAGCATGGACTCCAGGGGGCACTTGTTGACCTTTGCTACCGTATGCCCTCTTAATGGCCTCCGTCACCCAATGTGAGAGGCGCTGTCTTGATAGGGCCTTTCCTGTAGCAGGTGGCAAAGCAGATGAACAGTTGGTTTGTTTTCCTCCATTCGGCTGTTCTTTGCATGTAGGTGCGTAAAGCCCTCACCGGGCAGAGAGCCTGTAGCCTTTCCTGTTCCTGAGTGAGGACAAGGGCAGGTGGAAAGGATTAGAGATCAAAGTCCAGACTCCTATGGTTCAGGGTCAAGACCTTGGGAGTGTATGCAGGATTATGCCTTAGTGGGACCTTTGACCCGTCAGGAGCGAATATGGTACACATTATGTACAGACAATGCATGGAGGTCACCCACGCGTTTCGCCGAGCAAAGAGCCAGGAGAAGAGCAGTTTTGTAAGATAGAAGATATATCTTAATCTCGCTGAGAGACTCGAATGGTGGGTCGCAAAGAGCCCCCAAGACCAGACCAAGATCTCAACCAGGGGTCAAGGTACTGCTGGGTGGCTGGGTTTGAAGCATACCTTTCATATATCTCATTATAATTGGGTGTGCTCCAGGAGTCCTGTGTCCCAAGCCCTCGTGACAGGCAGAGATAGCTGCAAGGAACACTTTAATCGTTGAATAAGAACGACCCTTTTCCAGTAAATACGGAAGGAAAGTTAATAGTTGAGCCAGATCGCAAGCATAAGAAATTATATTTCTTTCTGAGCACCAGGCTTCGAAGATGCATCACTTTTGTGCGTATAGGGACTGTGTTCGTGAACAAGACCCCGAGATACTTAAACTCCTCCACTTGGGGCAGGACCTCCTCCCCGACCTGGAGAGGGCACTCTACCCTTTTCCGGCTCAAGACCATGGCCTCGGATTTGGAGGAACTGATCCTCATCCCGGCCGCATCACACTCGGCTGCAAACCGCTCCAGCGAAAGCTGTAGATCACGATCTGATGAAGCCAATAGGACCATATCATCTGCAAAAAACAGAGAAGCGATTCTAAGGCCACCAAAACGGATCCTCTCAACACCTTGGCTGCACCTAGAAATTCTGTCCATAAAAGTTATGAACAGAATCGGTGACAAAGGGCAACCTTGGCGGAGTCCAACTCTCACTGGAAACGAGCCTGACTTACTACCGGCAATGCGGACCAAGCTCTGACACCGGTCGTACAGGGACCTAACAGCCCATATCAATGGGCCTGGTACCCCATACTCCCGGAGTACCCCCCACAGAACCCCCCGAGGGACGCGGTCGAATGCCTTTTCCAAGTCCACAAAGCACATGTAAACTGGTTGGGCAAACTCCCACGTACCCTCCAGGACCCTGCTGAGGGTGTAGAGCTGGTCCAGTGTTCCACGACCAGCACGAAAACCACACTGCTCCTCCTGAATCCGAGGTTCGACTATCCGACGGACCCTCCTCTCCAGAACCCCTGAATAGACCTTACCAGGGAGGCTTAAGAGTGTGATCCCCCTATAGTTGGAACACACTCTACGGTCCCCCTTTTTGAATAGAGGAACCACCACCCCAGTCTGCCAATCCAAGGGAACTGCCCCCGATGTCCACGCGATATTGCAGAGTCGCGTAAGCCAACACAACCCCACAACATCCAGAGCCCTAAGGAACTCAGGACGAATCTCATCCACCCCCGGAGCCCTGCCACCGCGGAGCTTTTTAACCACCTCGGTGACCTCAGCACCAGAGATTGGAGAGCCCGACCCAAAGTCCCCAGGCTCCGCTTCCTCAGTGGAAGACGTGCCAGTAGGATTGAGGAGGTCTTCGAAGTACTCCGCCCACCGACTCACAACATCCCGAGTTGAGGTCAACAGCACGCCATCCCCACCATAAATGGTGTTGGTCGCGTACCGCTTTCCCCCCCTGAGACGCCGGATGGTGGACCAGAATCGCCTCGAAGCCATACGGAAGTCATTCTCCATGGCCTCTCCGAACTCCTCCCACGCCCGAGTTTTTGCCTCAGCAACCACCCGAGCCGCATGCCGCTTGGACAGTCGGTACCTATCTGCTGCTTCCGGGGTCCCACAGGCCAAAAAGGCCCAATAGGACTCCTTCTTTAGCATGACAGCATCCCTCACCGCTGGTGTCCACCACCAGGTTCGAGGGTTGCCACCACGACAGGCACCAACAACCTTGCGGCCACAACTCTGATAAGCTGCCTCGACAATAGAGGCGCGGAACATGGCCCACTCGGGCTCAATGTCCCCCGCCTCCCTCGGAACGTGTTCAAAGCTCTCCCGGAGGTGGGAGTTAAAGCTCCGTCTTACGGGAGACTCTGCCAGACGTTCCCAACAGACCCTCACAATACGTTTGGGTCTGCCAGGTCTGACCGGCATCCTCCCCCACCATCGGAGCCAACTCACCACCAGGTAGTGGTCAGTTGACAGCTCCACCCCTCTCTTCAACCGAGTATCCAGGACATGCGACCGCAGATCAGATGAGACAACAACAAAGTCGATCATCGAACTGCGACCTAGGGTGTCCTGGTGCCAAGAGCACATATGTACACCCTTATGCCTGAACATGGTGTTCGTTATGGACAATCCATGACGAGCACAGAAGTCCAACAACAAAACACCACTCGGGTTCAGATCAGAAGGGCCGTTCCTCCCAACCACACCCCTCCAGGTCTCACTGTCATTGCCCACGTGAGCGTTGAAGTCCCCCAGCAGAACAAGGGAGTCCCCAGGAGGCGCACTCTCCAATACCCCCTCCAAGGACTCCAAAAAGGGTGGGTAATCTGCGCTACCGTTTGGCGCATAGGCACAAACAATAGTCAGAGCCCGTCCCCCCACATGTAGGCGAAGGGAGGCTACCCTCTCGTTCACCGGGGTGAACCCCAACGTACGAATGAGGGAAAACTGGAGCGTGAGATCGATAGGCGGATAGGTGCAACATCCGCAGTGAAGCGGGCGCTGTACCGGTCTGTCGTAGTGAAGAGAGAGCTGAGTCGAAAGGCAAAGCTCTCAATTTACCGATCGATCTACGTTCCCACCCTCATCTATGGTCATGAGCTTTGGGTTGTGACCGAAAGAACGAGATCTCGGATACAAGCGGCTGAAATGAGTTTTCTCCGCAGGGTGTCTGGACTCTCCCTTAGAGATAGGGTGAGAAGCTCAGTCATCCGGGAGGGACTCGGAGTAGAGCCGCTGCTTCTCCACATCGAGAGGAGCCAGTTGAGGTGGCTCGGGCATCTGGTTAGGATGCCTCCTGGACGCCTCCCTGGTGAGGTGTTCCGGGCATGTCCCACCGGGAGGAGACCCAGAGGAAGACCCAGGACACGCTGGAGGGACTATGTTTCTCGGCTGGCCTGGGAACGCCTTGGGATTCCCCCAGAGGAGCTGCTCCAAGTGGCTGGAGAGAAGGAAGTCTGGGCCTCCCTACTTCGGCTGCTACCCCCGCGACCCGATCCCGGATAAGCGGACGAAAATGGATGGATGGAGGGACTGTGTTGACCGGGCATGGGCATTTTGTATAGTTGTCACCACGTTCTCAGGCAGACCTGACATCATCAGCCTATCTTTTTCAGCTAACAGGCTGGAATTAATTCCAGATCCTGGCCTAAACAGCTGGGTTGTGACTTCCTGTGTGAGACTTTGAGGGTCTATCAGGTTGGGAGTGGGCCTCCACGTTGATGTGTTAACAGACTTCCCTGATCGAGTCTCCTCGAAGACAGATGGAGTCTATTAAATTTATTAGAATGAGTTAGGGCAGGAAAGCTACCGTTTCCCTCCAAAACAGGATTTTCTGTTGGGTTGAGGGGCTGCTACTTCTGTAAACGAGCAGACCTCCTGATTCCAATTGTTGTCCCCCCAGGTGGGATACTGTGTGGGGACAAGGTTGATGCAGCTTTGTGAGGGAAATCACGTGCTGCTCTTCCACTGCTCGAGCGTTATGTGTCCTTCATGAATAATAAAGGAGCAGTAGCAACGTTTGAACGTGGGGATGAACCTTTGTGGCCGGCAGACTCAAGATAATTTGTTGATAAGGAGCCCAGTTTCCTTTCAAAATCAGGAGGAAAATTCTGGCTCAACTCTGATCCTTTTACACGTACAGTAACGTGATCACAGCCACTTCTTAGAGTGTGTGAAAAATTTATCTGCCTTGGGGCGTCCGACGTGCTCTTCTGTGGTGCGAACCTGTCCCATGGTCGTCTGGTTACTGTATTAGCCGGCCCATTGCTCCTAATGGAGTGGGGGCTGGGACATGTGCCCTTTTCCACCTGTCTAAAGCCCCTTTTCCACCGGTCGGCTCGGGTCGGATGTTACGTCATATGTGCGTCGCAGAGACCCCCTTTCATCCTTTTCCACCGGATATTCCGTGCTGAGCCGCGCAAGATTTCTTGAGATTTTTGGGCTGGTTTCAGAGGGGTACCGAGGCGAGCTCACCCGCTCCGGAAGTAGGAAGGAGGAGACTCGAGCTGTTTTCACGGAAGCGAGGGAAGTGATCACGGCAGGACTTTACATGAATAACACGGTAAAAACAATTATTATTTTTTAAATTTATAGCAAAGATGGGTCTTCAGCTGAACGTGTCCTTAATAAAATCACGTACTGCTCAAAACTGCAGGATTTTAAAAAGTAGGTTCGCCACGAGCAACACGCGGCGCGCGGGCGGCTTTATGTCTTTAAATGTAGCTCAATGAACAGATATAAAATATATTTCATAGCTGACTTTATAGTACGAGGGTTCCTGAGCTCAACCACGCTTTAATATTGTCACGTAGTGGTCAAATCTGCTGCATTTAAAGTAGTTTCGCTTTGACTTTTTCCAAACCTGTGCTTGCACAACGAAAATAAATTATAAAAATTCGAATTTTATTTCAAATAACTCCAACAGGATACATTTAGTATATGAACATGTTGTGATCACACTAGATTTTTTTGAAAAATATCAGCTATGTGGTTTTTGATAGAATTGATAATATGTGATACAAAGTACAAGGGAGAAAATTAATGGAGGTAGCTTGACACATTTATGTCTATAAAACATTGAATTTTATTTCAAATAACTCCAACAGGATACATTTAGTATATGAACATGTTGTGATCACACTGTGTTGTTTAAAAAAAAAAAAAAACAGTTTCTGGACTAAATTAATCACATTTTTCTTTTACAGTCAACAGAAGAAAATCGCCAGAATTCAACAACCTGTGTCATCTTCTGGAGGAAGACGTGAGACACCAGATGGAAATTTGTTACTTCTGTTTGTCACTTCAAACTTTTCCTATTAAACGTTATATTTTCTTAAGTGGTGTCCTCGAACATTCAATTTCCTAAACTTATTTTATAATGTGAAGTGTGTATTGTGTTTAAATCCATACTGGAAGTTAAGAGAACTTTCCATTTGCATTTGACCTTTAAAGAATCATAAGATAAAGATTATTAGAATCTGCTCAACTGTTATTACGTTATAAATTATTTGGTTCTAGGATGAAGTCATACAAAAAAAGTCAAAAATTAAAAGTGGCCAAAGTCCTTTGGACAGTTTAAAGTTAAAGAATTCACAGACCATCCATCTACCATCTACCACCCAGCAGCAACTTTACCAGGGAAACTCTGGCAGTTTCAAAGATCACAGTGTGATGTTTTAAATCAACTTTATTTATAAAGCACATTTTAAAAACCACAGGGTCAACCAAAGTGCTGTACAATAACATAAAAGACAAGTTAATTAAAAACTATAAAAAGCATACAAAAATAAATACATATACCAGTCTTACTGCAGGTGTGTTAACATGCCATAAAAGATAAGATCACGTGTTAAAAGCCAAGGAATAAATGTGTGTTTTTAAATAAGATTTAAAAAGTTTTGAGGACTGTCAGCAGCAACTGCTCAGCTGATCTGAGATCGGGGAGGGCAGGAAGGTTGAAGCAGCTCAGATAAATATGGTTTTGCAACTTTATCAAGCACCTTGTGCATAACTAAATAATAAAATATGCTTTAATACATCTTTATTGTAAAAATACTAAATTGGAAAATACATGGGTTTAAAGAAGGCAACAAGGTAGGATTATGAATTGGGTTTAAAGATTACAGCTCATGAGGTACTCATTATAGCATGACATCTCTTTCACAACATTCTGTCAAAGCCTTTATTGTGTTCTTCTTCTAGTGGTGGCTAGTACTGTAGTAAATAGCTTGAGGGAACACTACTGCCACCATGTGGTAAGACGAGTAGGATTCTGGACCCCGCCCACAGAAGGGGTACAAAAAAGCTGTGGAAACAGAACATAATGCCTCTTTTCCACCGCTCGGCTCGGCTCGGGTTGGATCGGCTCAGGTCGGCTCAGTTCGGGTCGGGTCACATCTATGTTCTGTTTCCACAGCTTTTTTGTACCCCTTCTGTGGGCGGGGTCCAGAATCCTACTCGTCCAGAAACTGTTTTTTTTTTTAAACAACACAGTGTGATCACAACATGTTCATATACTAAATGTATCCTGTTGGAGTTATTTGAAATAAAATTCAATGTTTTATAGATGTGTCAAGCTACCACCATTAATTTTCTCCCTTCTACTTTGTATCACATATTATCAATTCTATCAAAAACCACATAACTGATATTTTTCAAAAAAATCTAGTGTGATCACAACATGTTCATATACGAAATGTATCCTGTTGGAGTTATTTGAAATAAAATTCAATGTTTTATAGACATAAAGACACCTCCATTAATTTTCTCCCTTCTACTTTGTATCACATATTATCAATTCTATCAAAAACCACATAACTGATATTTTTCAAAAAAATCTAGTGTGATCACAACATGTTCATATACGAAATGTATCCTGTTGGAGTTATTTGAAATAAAATTCAATGTTTTATAGACATAAAGACACCTCCATTAATTTTCTCCCTTCTACTTTGTATCACATATTATCAATTCTATCAAAAACCACATAACTGATATTTTTCAAAAAAATCTAGTGTGATCACAACATGTTCATATACGAAATGTATCCTGTTGGAGTTATTTGAAATAAAATTCAATGTTTTATAGACATAAAGACACCTCCATTAATTTTCTCCCTTCTACTTTGTATCACATATTATCAATTCTATCAAAAACCACATAACTGATATTTTTCAAAAAAATCTAGTGTGATCACAACATGTTCATATACGAAATGTATCCTGTTGGAGTTATTTGAAATAAAATTCAATGTTTTATAGACATAAAGACACCTCCATTAATTTTCTCCCTTCTACTTTGTATCACATATTATCAATTCTATCAAAAACCACATAGCTGATATTTTTCAAAAAAATCTAGTGTGATCACAACATGTTCATATACGAAATGTATCCTGTTGGAGTTATTTGAAATAAAATTCGAATTTTTATAATTTATTTTCGTTGTGCAAGCACAGGTTTTGGAAAAAGTCAAAGCGAAACTACTTTAAATGCAGCATATTTGACCACTACGTGACAATATTAAAGCGTGGTTAAGCTCAGGAACCCTCGTACTATAAAGTCAGATATGAAATATATTTTATATCTGTTCATTGAGCTACATTTAAAGACATAAAGCCGCCCGCGCGCCGCGTGTTGCTCGTGGCGAAACTACTTTTTAAAATCGTGCAGTTTTGAGCAGTACGTGATTTTATTAAGGACACGTTCAGCTGAAGACCCATCTTTGCTATAAATTTAAAAAATAATAATTGTTTTTACCGTGTTTATCATGTAAGTCCTGCAGTGATCGCGTCCCTCTCTTCCGTGAAAACAGCTCGTGTCTCCTCCTCCCTCCTTCCGGAGCGGGTCAGCTCGCCTCAGTACCCCAATGAAACCAGCCCGAAAATCTCGAGAAATCTCGCGCGGTCAGCACGGAATATCCGGTGGAAAAGGATGAAAGGGGGTCTCTGCGACGCACATATGACGTAACATCCGACCCGAGCCGACCGGTGGAAAAGGGGCAATAGATGTGACCCGACCCGAACTGAGCCGACCTGAGCCGATCCAACCCGAGCCGAGCGGTGGAAAAGAGGCTTAAGGACCAGTTTACACGGCGCGTATTTTGAGTGTAACCGCTACTTTCTCTTTGCGACTTTGCTTATCGCCTACACGACGCTGCTGGCCCCCCTCTTTGACTCCGATACTTTTCTGACCCTGCTCTCAAGGTGGAAGTTTTTCGCTGACCCCCCGTTGATAATGTAAACATCTCCCACGGAGCTTTTGTTTGAACACATGCACGCAGCACGCACGCGCAGACAGCCGGCATTTTAACAATGGCGGTGGACTGGACAGTGGACACACGCACCACTTTCTGAACTATAGCTGATGGAATATATTTTGATTCTCATATTTAATCACGCACCACTTTCTGAACTATAGCTGATGGAATTATATATTTTGGATTCTCATATTTAATTATTCCTCACCTTACCTGCATCTGTGTTGGAAGAGAGCCAGCTGCCTGGATCCAGTTGTCGCTGTTAACGAGGCAGTCGGACATTTCACGTGTCACGCTGCACTATAACATACTAAATGTGCTATATATTAACAGTTTAACAATAATAAACAGTATTTATGTTAGCGTGGGAGATATTTAAATTTATCTGAGCTAAATGAAGCTATCTGGACTCGTTACGTCATGCCTAACATGCTGCTGAAAATGAAGACACCAGGTTGATTTTTAATTTATTTATTTATTCAACACCACAAACTCATGTCACAAACACTGAGAATTAAATTGAACACTTTTAAAAACACGTTAACCGAACTTTAATGAACTGGACT
>JBBPBX010013559.1:12055-25007 GCA_038048925.1 Garcialebias charrua
TCCTGGGTCTTCCTCTGGGTCTCCTCCCGGTGGGACATGCCCGGAACACCTCACCAGGGAGGCGTCCAGGAGGCATCCTAACCAGATGCCCGAGCCACCTCAACTGGCTCCTCTCGATGTGGAGAAGCAGCGGCTCTACTCCGAGTCCCTCCCGGATGACTGAGCTTCTCACCCTATCTCTAAGCCCGAGATACACTCGAGCGTCCTCACGATACGCCTATACGCAGCGTACGTACGCTGTGGCAAAAGCGTAGCCCCGCGTAGCCCCTCAGGGCACGTACGCGCAAAAGTATTTTTTTACTACGCATACGCGATGCGCGGTGTCTGAACATAAACTTCCCCGGCGCCGGACTGTTTTGTATGTTACACAAATTAAATAAATTCCCCTTCTTTATCGCTGATCGGGCCTTTTCTTTTGTTTTTTTGCCTAAAGTCAAGTAACCGCTTCTTCCTCCGTTCACTCGATGATTGAAATGAATGAATTCAGGTCCTACCTGGGTGCGGCGATGTTTTAAATATCCCTGGTGGGCTGTGTGCTGCAGGAAAAGCACTCCCTGTTATTATTTTTATTTCTGAGAGAACTTTTTACAACATATATAGTAGAAACACCGCATGAACACCGCCGCGGTCTTCAAGGCGCTACATGAGCTGGCTGTCAATCATTTCAGTAGGCGTGTCAGCAAGTAACCAATCAGCGAGCTCAGTTGAGTCCCCTCCGTGTGCAGCTGCTCATATTACAACAAGGAGAACGCGAGCGTTTGAAAGCTGATAGTTTCTGACATATGCTGAAGCATATCAGCAAAACACATGCGCACAAAATGCGCGCGTATGGTGGCATACCTGAGGACGCATGAGTGTATCTCGGGCTTTAACTGTTGTAGGTTGTTATCGTCCCCCCCTCCGCAACACCTGAAGCTCTGTCCTCCCTGACTGAATTCATAGGAAATTTAAAACACAATGAGATTGTTATGGCAGGAGATTTCAACATTGACTGGAATAAGTCGACCCCCCTCTGTGATAAATTCAAGGAATGTTGCCTATCTCTCAATCTAACACAACTTATCGATTCTCCCACCAGACCAAACATAAAATGTCCCGAAAAATCTTCCACCTTAGATCTGTTTTTCACAAATGCACCTCACAAATTTCCTGGTATAGGTGTATTTGCTAACGTTTTGAGTGATCATTCCGTAATAGCAGCTCTTAGATCTACTAAACTTCCACCTGCTAAGCCCAGAATAATCCAAAAAAGGGATTTGAAACGTTTCAGTGAACAGTCATTCCTTTGGGATCTATCACACTTTGACTGGCAACGTATCCTACAAATCAATGACGTGAACACCGCTTGGAACTATTTTCATAATAGTTTCATTTACTTTGTAAACAAACACGCTCCTTTCCGGCAGTTCAGGATAAAGGGCCGAGACAGCCCCTGGTTTACTCCTGAATTAGCTGATCTCCTGCACTGGAGAGATCATCTTTGGGCCGCAGCAAGAAAATCACACTCAGACACTGATTGGTTGAAATTTCGGCAGCTAAGGAATAAATGCACAACTGCCATTAAAGCCGCAAAACGTAACTACTTCTTATCTCAGACCTCCAAAAATCTAAATGATCCTAAAAAATTCTGGAAAACCATTAAATCTCTCTCAGGCACCCCCCAATCATCTGACCTCCCATCACAATTTCTTGTTGACTCTGTTCCTGTGTCAAATAAGCACGAGATCCTGAACTGTTTCAATAAACATTTTGTTGCTTCTAGTTCATTATTTGACACAGTTACAAACGGAAAATCAGCCACTTTATCTAATAATCAAACTTCTACAAATCAAATCCCTCCTACAAGTCAACCATCTGTTAATCACACCTTCTCTTTTTCTCCGTTCTCAGTCAGTGAGGTAAATAAACTGTTAAATGATCTTGATCCTAAAAAATCTGCAGGTCCAGATGAACTTCCACCTTATTTCTTAAGGCTGGCTGCTCATATCATCACAGTCCCTGTGACCCACATCTTTAATCTGTCCATAAGCCAAAACACCATTCCGGATGCTTGGAAAACAGCCTTTGTTCTTCCTTTGCTGAAGGGAGGTGACCCCACCTCACTGAACAATTATCGACCGATCTCTAAACTCTGCATCTTAGCCAAGGTTCTAGAAAAACTGATAAACTCTCAGATCAAAAATTATCTGGACTCATTTAACATCTTACCTCTTCATCAATCTGGTTTCAGGAAAAAACACAGCACAACAACTGCTTCTCTGAAGGTTCTGAATGATGTTGTTGAAGCATTGGATGCTAAGGACTATTGTGCTGCACTTTTCTTAGACCTGTCTAAAGCTTTTGACACTGTGGATCATAACATCCTGTGTCATAAGCTCTCAGAAATCGGTTTCTCTGATCACACCATCGGTTGGTTTTCTAACTATCTTTCCAATCGGAGGCAATGTGTTCAACATAACGGTACTTCTTCCAGCTATTTAACAGTTAAAAATGGTGTACCACAAGGCTCAGTTTTAGGACCCACTCTCTTTACAATCTACATAGCTAATGTAGGTCACTGCATCCCTGATGCATCCTTACATTTCTATGCTGATGATACAGTTGTTTACTGCCGAGCTAAAACAGTAGCTAAGGCTTTCCAGTTACTGCAATCCGCTTTTGACATCATCCAGTCAGATTTGTTCCGTCTCAAACTTGTCCTAAATGCTGATAAAACAAAAGGGATGTTTTTTTTCAAATAGGAAGGCGGTTCCAGCAGATCCTCCTCTGATTTTATCTTCAAATGGTGTCCCTATTGAGTTTGTTGATTCCTATAAATATCTGGGTATCCTGATCGATTCACATCTCTCTTTTAAACTCCACGTGGAAAACCTAGTGAAGAAACTGAAAGTTAAACTGGGTTTCTTTTTCAGAAACAGATCATGTCTATCACTGAATGTAGGAAACGCCTTGTGTCTGTGACTTTCCTTCCCTCCATTGATTACGGTGACATTCTCTACATGAATGCTCCTACAAGCACCCTGCGGATGTTGGATGTTGTCTATCATGGTGCACTAAGATTCATAACTGGTTGTGATTATCGTACCCACCACTGCACCCTGTATTCACTGGTTAACTGGACATCATTAACCTCACGCAGACTCTTCCACTGGTACATTTTCATCTTTAAATCACTTCTTGGTCTGCTGCCCTCATACATCTCCTCCTACATGTCTTTGCGTGAGTGCAGCTACAGCGTGCGCTCTCAGGACATGATTACCTGCAGTGTTCCGTCAGTGAGGACTGAACTTGGAAAAAGGGCCTTCTCCTACTCTGCTCCTGCTTCATGGAATATCTTACAAAAAGATCTGAAGCTCTCGACCTTGACTTCTCTAAATGGTTTTCAGAATCTGTTGGAATCCTGGCAAAAACCAATGCAGATTTGTTCCTGTCTTTGATTTTATACGTCTACCTTATAATGTTTTGCTAGTTTTTTGATACTTTGTTAAAAAAAAAAAAAACTTTTGTTTTTTTTCTCTCTTTTGTTTTCTATTGTTTATTGTTTGTTTGTTTATTGTTTATTGTTTAATGAAATTCTATCACTGCTGTTCATTGTTCTTTAGTTTTAGCAGGTCGCTTTCGTAAATGAGCCCATGAGGTTCAAAAGATTTACCTGACTAAATAAAGGTTGAATGAAAAGTGATTTATGAGAATCGTAGGCCACTTGAGGCTTTGGAACTCGCCAGCATGTTGGGATCGACCTTGGGAGACGCTATAAGCACGGACCAGCGGAAAGGCCACAAATCTGGCCATTTTGGATCTTGAAAGTACCAGCAGAGCTCAAGGCTGACGAGAACTAACAGTCTGCCTGCACAAAAAACAACTGTGGCTTATCTGAATCTGACTTCCCCGTTTGGCCTTGAAGCAGGCCGACTTTTTTTTTGTGGAAAATGTATTCATTTAATTTAAAAACATGACAATTATACATACAATACAATAAAAAAGTAAATAAAATAAAATGAAAGGTGGCAGAAGAACTAGTCTTATGAAAACTGCCCCTTTTTACTTAATTCTAATGTAAATCAAATTATATAAAAAAAGTAATTCACAAAGACAATAACAATCTAGCTAAATTAAAAACATAAAAACTCAAACATCTTAATCAAATCAGACAACAAATTAAGTAGATATATATTAACGATTTCCATATTCTTCCAAGAAACTCGTCTTTATCAGTCTCTTAAATGTATACAGTGATCTGGCATTTTTAACGGTATCTTCCAAACCATTCCACAATCCTATTCCCTGAATTATTGTGGATCGTTCCTTCAAACTAGTACTAAAATAAGGCTTCACAAACATCTCAATTCCTTTAAGAAAATATACACTCTCTCTTTTAACAAAATTCGTTTGAATATTAACGGGCAACATGCCTTTATGTGCCTTATACATAAGCAACAAAATGTTATAATTAACCAAATCATAGAACTTCAAAATTTTCAGTTGATAAAATAAAGTAGTCGACGGATATCTATATATTTTTTTTCATAATAATTCGTACAGCTCTTTTCTGTAAAATGAACAAAGGATTAGTTATAGTTTTACACGCTTTACCCCAGACTTCAATACAGTAAACCAAATAAGGAACAACTATTGCATTATACAACATAAACATTGCTTTATCAGTGAATAACTCTCTTACTTTATACAGAACTGCTATCGATCTAGATATTTTTGTTCTCAAATTGTTTATGTGAGGTCTCCATGTTAATTTCTCATCAATAATAACACCCAAAAATTTCACCTCACTAACTCTACAAATTTCAGTTCCATCTACCAAGGACTTAGCAAATTTCTCCTGGCATGCGTGTAAGCTAAGAAGGCTCTGCTCTATCCATCCCCTGTGCAACCCCCTTCGCCCACAGAACTTCTGTGAACGCTTTTTTCAGAGCTGTACCGGCTGACATCAACATCTTATCAGGACTATGGTGCTATCTGGAAATGTTTCATAGACAAATCGAACCATCTTGTCGTCAAATGCACATGTAATGTATTTATAAATGTGCTTGCTGGTAAAGTTTTTTTTTCATGTATTAAATTGTGTCCTGACAAGGACAAGGTGTGAAGAGATCTTTTTTGTAATACCACTACCTTTCCTCATGGTCTTTTCCCTTTTCTATGTAAAGAATAAGGGCCGTGCTCCTAGGAGTGGCAGCCACGTGCACTCCACCCATATTTCTGACGACCAGGGGCGGCCGGCCAATAGGGGGTGCTAGGGCACCGCCCCACTGGAAATTCTGGACCATGTTACATGAAGACTTTTAAAAAAATTTATAAAAATGAAATAATAAAATAAAAATATTTCGAAAAATATGCATATATGTTTTTAGTTGTGTAGGATAAATAGTTTATGAGTAATGATGAGTTATATTGTTTGTTTCAAAAAACGTTTTCTGATTGGTGACGTATTTCCTGTTTTAGGGGCGCTCTGATCTTATCCATAGACTCTCATTATAGGTGGCGCATGCGCAGTTATTCCACAATGCTACAAAACTATGGGTAGATGCTGGGCGCATTTTTCTACGCCCTGGACATGTCCAACGTGAGCTCTACCTACCGATCGCGTGTTTCCGGCCATTTATTTATTTAATTAAACTTGGAGAAATTTCTTTTCATTTTGGAACCGCCACTGCTGACGACCGTACAGAATATAATCTCGCTGTACTTCGGTGCGATGATAATGAAGCTTATTCTGATTCCGATTAGTCCTGCAAGTTCAAAGAGGGTGACATAGTAAATGTTAATGTTTTTTCACCGCGGTTTGCTCTGCTGCTCCTCCCAGCTGAAGCTCACGCACGCTGAAATCAGCTCTGTGTCACAGAGAGGTACCGGTAGCTGTCAAGTCCGGACGTTTTAGGGAATTAGACGACCGAACAGGCTGCAAAGAGGATATCAGTATTAAAAAACACCATCAAGCAGAGCTGAGGAGGGGAAATAATCCAAGTAGGGAATTTGCTGTCATCAAATACACACACATACACACTCCCATGCACACATTTAGTGTAACAGCCTATCGCTTTCAGAAGAAATAAATCCTCTTAGCGAGCCTTCTTCTGTGTGAGGTGCAGTTTTCAGGACTGAGTTTTAAACTCGTCTGTTGGTGGTAACTCGTATTGCTGGCTGTGTAAGCAGTTTTGGAAAAGGGACATGTTGCCTATGTGGGTTAGCTCTGGGCCGCGAGCAGTACATGCACACACCAGCAAACTCAGCAGGTGGCTAGCCACAAACCATTGGAGCGGGATTTCAGACAGCAGACGCACATTAGCTCAGGCGACGGAGCTCAACCCAAACCCTGCTGTCCTTCAGGGCAGCTTTGGGGAAGAATGTGACACCAACGCAGAGCTTTTCTCCACATGAACCACACAAATCCAGAGACGAGCAGGTAGATGAGAGAAAACTCTCCCTGAAGGAGCCCTGCTCTGTGTCTCCGGCTGGAGGGGGGTATTCTGACGAGGCCTGGCGATAAAGCACGCGTGGAGTAATGATCTTTCTGCCCGTATAAGGACGGCTCAGAAGAGGCAGATGTTAGGAATCCTGTGTGAGAGAGTGAAAACAATGGAGAGAGTCTGGCAGCCGGAGAAAGCCGTGAAGTTTCTGTTAGAGCACAAAGCTGAAGGACCAAGCTCGGATGAACTTTCTTACATTATAATATTGATCACCGCTCCGAGTTCAGCCTCCAGGTTTACTCACTAACAGCCATTGCTTTTATTCTTTCATTTCCGTGGAACACAATGATTATTTTATTATATACAGTTTCCTAATTCACTTATTTTACTTTTTGTTATACAATATCAGCACGCAGTTCTTCTCTTTAGGTTGCTTCTTGACTGCGACAGATTTTTGTCCTAAAAAGGATCTTTTATAAACTCCAGTGCTGGTGTGATTTATTGAGCCTGGCTGAAGTTTCCTTTTGAATTTTTCAAATCCCAACCTACTGAGTAATGGAGTGTAACATCTTAAAATATGTGTATTTAATATATTAACTGTGTAATATCTTCATTTTTTGCAGCCTGGTACAATTTAAAGTCAAGGGATTTCCCTTTTTGTGCACCTTTTTATTGATATTGTCCCTTTAAAAGGGTAAAACGGGACCTTCCTGTTTGTTTTCCAGCTGTTTCTGTGATTCTCATCTGTCAATAAGAAGTCAACTCCACATCAATCACACAGTGGTTTAATATTTTTACACTTTGAGTCATGCACTGACTCTCTGAACAACCGTACAAACTGTTAGGACTTAGTGCGTTTTTAATTCTGGTCTTAACTTTGATGGAACCATCAGAAACTAGAGAAATTGCATTTCCTGCAAAAATGCAGTGTGAATGCTTATTGCAGAAGAACTTGCTGAAAAACAGCTGAAATTAGCTGTTAAAAACATGCTGAAATGTAGCTAAAATGGAAGAACAATCCTAAATTAGCAGAAGAAAGCAAAAATAACACATATTTGTTGAAATGGGTTTGAATAAGCAGAATTGAGCACAAAAATTAGAGAATTAGCAACAACAAAAACATAAGGGGGCAGAAAATTAAAGAAAGAAGCTTAAACTACTATAAGGAAGTGAATAGAGCTGAAATTAGCTAAAAAATAGTGGAACTGGCTGAAGAAGCTATAAATAGTGTAAAAACAGCTAAAAGGTAGAAAAAGTTGAAACTAGTGAAATAAGCTAAAAGGAGCATAAAAAATCTGAAATTAGCAGAAATAAATTAGGCTGAAAGTAGCAGAAAAAACGAATTTATCTGAAAACAGCTGAAATTAGCTAAAAAAAATGCTAAAAATGTATACAGCTTAAAAGGTAGAACAAGCATATATTAGTAAAAGAAAGCAGAAAGAACAGGTTTGCCCATTTAAAGAAGCAGAAAAGAGCACAAAAACAACTGAAAGATAGCTAAAAAGGCAGAAAGAAGCTTAACCAGGACATGGAGAGAGCAGATGTTTGCTGAATGTCTGAAAAAAGTTTAAATGAGTGCAAAGAAATGTGTAATTAGCTGAAAAAGCTAAAATTTGCATAAAACAGCTTAAAAGTACTGTATAGTAAAAGCTTAAACTTGCAGAAATCAGCTGAAAGGAGCATAATGAGCTGAACTTAGCAGAAAGAAGTTAGAAGAAGAACAAAAATGTTGTAGTTAGCAGAATAAAGCTAAAAGGAGCACAAAACAGTTGAAAAAGTAGTTAAAAGTAGCTGAAATTTTTAAATGTGCACAAGGAAGCTGAAAGAAGCTGAACCAGAAAGGAGCAGAAAAAGATCTAAAGATTTGAAGGAAATATAATGAGATTGATTCATTTTCTAAGAGGAAAAAGAAATGTTAGAAAAGGCTAAATATTTCAAAAAGCAAAGTGGCACCAATATAAAAAGTCATAACAGGGTTGTCCTGAAAGAGCTGAATGTTTTGATTCATGATTTGATGCTTGAAAACTGCGGGACGAGAATCGTGCCGAAAAAAGTGTGGAAGGAAAGTTTGAATGCTTCATAAACATTCACACAATCATGGAAAAATGTGATTATAGCCAAGAAAACATTGAGTTTAAAAAGAAAGATCTGTACTAATAAGAAATAATTTCTTTGAAACAAAGAAAAGTTCTGCAGGCGTCATCCAGACACTGTCAGCGTCACTGAAAATGCAAATTATGAAAACGTTTGTGTAGAAAAAAACTCCCACATCATGATTTATCACTTAGATTAAAATATTCAGCACTCTACAATGCTGACAAAGTAAACCTACATATAATAAATAAACAATAATACTCTTTATGTCATGGATTTGTTGAAAGCACATTTATTTTTACTTTGTTTCCAGCTGCAAACTAAAGCACACACAAGCCATGAATATATTCGTTACTACTAAATTGATTATCTGTTTGGGGAATTTTTTTTTTTTTAAATTGATAAATGTCATCATTAGTGTTTGAAATCAACAAATTTGACTTTATTACCTCTTTTTTTCAAGAGACTCTGTTTTTATTGGAAAACCTAACAAATTATCCACTTGTTGCTTTTAAAGCAAATAAATGGCATACGTTTAAAACCCTAACACAACTCTCAGAACATGGAGGAAACTTTTAATATAATTCTTATTTATGAAAATGTACAACCTTCAACATAATTTCCAGTGATATGATTTTTAAGACCATCACGTTAAGCGTTTAACTCGGACTTAAAATCATTTATTCTCTGTTCCAAAGTCCTCCCTGACCAGGAGGGATGTTCACGCTCCGTCTCCCAACTCTCTCATACTTCTACAACCCCAGACAGCATTTTGCCTTTTCATCCGATTTATGTCTGCAGGAGCTGGAGGGGCAGTTAGGGGTGAGAAGCTGACTCGGCGCATTAAGCTACCGGGGTGAGTCAGCCTTCTGAAATGCACACACACACACACACACACACAGCAGACGGCCTGTCGTTCACGTCAGTATAAAATAAAACGATTTATGATGTTGCAGAAAGAAACGTCGAAAACCAGTTCAGCTTAAGGTTCTTATCAAATATGGAATAAATAGCTTAAACAAGAACCACACGATCAACCATGCGTTAATAAAACACGTTATAATAAGTAAATTCATCAAATATCACCTGAACTGAGCAACTACAGTACAAGAACAGCTCAAGGTCAAAGGTCAGCATGGTTAGTCTTTTTTTGAAGGGGGAAACCTTCTATTGACAGCATCTGTCAATAAGAAGTCAACACCACATCAGTCACCCAGTGGTTTAATATCTTTACACTTTGAGTCATGCACTGTCTCTCTGAACAACCGTACAAACTGTTAGGACTTTTAGTGTGTTTTTAATTCTGGTCTTAACTTTGATCATCAGAAACTAGAGAAATTGTGTTTCCTGCAAAAATGCAGTGTGAATGCTTATTGCAGAAGAAGTTGCTGAAAAACAGCTGAAATTAGCTATTAAAAAACATGCTGAAATGTAGCTGAAATGAAAGAACAAGCCTAAATTAGCAGAAGAAAGCAAAAAGAACACATATTTGTTGAAATGGGTTTGAATAAGCAGAAATTAGCACAAAATTAGGAAATTAGCAACAAAAAAAACATAAGGGGACAGAAAATTAAAGAAAGAAGCTTCTACTAGAAGGAAGTGAATAGAGCTGAAATGAGCTAAAAATATAGTGGAACTGGCTGAAGAAGCTACAGTGTAAAAACAGCTAAAAAGTAGAAAAAGCTGAAACTAGTGAAATAGGCTAAAAGGAGCATAAAAAGTTGAAATTAGCAGAAATAAATTAATTAGGCTGAAAGTAGCAGAAAAAAACTTGAATTTATCTGAAAACAGCTAAAATTAGCTAAAAATGCTAAAAATGTATACAGCTGAAAAGGTAAAACAAGCATATATTAGCAGAAGAAAACAGAAAGAACATGTTTGCCCATTTAGGCTGAAAGAATCAGAAAAGAGCACTAAAACAGCTGAAAGGTAGCTAAAAAGTCAGAAAGAAGCTTAAGTAACCAGAACATGGAGAGAGCAGATATTTGCTAAATGTCTGAAAAAAGTTTAAATGAGTGCAAAGAAATGTGCAATTAGCTGAAAAAGCTAAAATTAAAATAAAATATAAAATAAAACGATTTATGATGTTGCAGAAAGAAACGTTGAAAAGCAGTTGAGCTTATGGTTCTTGTCAAATATGGAATAAATAGCTTAAACAAGAACTGCACGATCAACCACATATTAATAAAGCCTGTTATAATAAGTAAATTCATCAAATATCACCTGGACTGAGCGACTACAATACAAGAACAGCTCAAGGTCAAAGGTCAGCATGGTTAGTTTTTTTTTTTTTTTTGAAGGGGGAAACCTTCTATTGACAGCATCACTACGGGAATCCCCGTCGTTCCTGAGGTTTTCTGCCAGATGTGTTTACAGACACACTCCCAGATGTGCCGACACATTTACACACTCTCACACGTGCAAAAGCCTGAAAAAGCACGAGCACCGAAGCCACCGCGTCCCTTCACGCATGAGCTGCATGACTGTTGAGGTTCGGTTCAGGTCCTCCTCATTCAACAGAAGTGACTCAGCTTCCTGTGTGGGGCCTCCAGCGCCCCCAAGTGCCCCCCACCCCCTGAGACTGAGGAGTGTGGGCAGACCCTGACCACGGGACCGCTGCAGGTTTGTGAGAACACCGTTGCATAACTGGAGCTGCGGTTATCACCGAGGGGGCGTGCAGTGTCAAAGTTCAACATCTATCGCCTGATGTTTAAATTAATCACAAGTTGATTAGAGTTTCTGTCTCGGTTTGTCTAACTGAGTCCAGACGGACAACTGCCACAGATAATAGTATTTTTTTTTTCTTTAGCGTGGATTTAATGAGATTTATGCGACGATGCCGGCGTGCAGCGCCAGCAGGTTTTACACGTGATGATGTTAAAGTAGCTCGTCTTAAAGATCATCATGCCTGTTTTATCGACCTTATGGGGGCTCTACTGTATAAATTTGATTTGATGTTTATTCATTCATTTTAAAAGAACAATACAAGACAGTTTCATCAGATACAAGAATACAAGTAGGATAAAATGAAGGGAGCAGAAAGAAGATGAAATCTTATTATATCTGCCCCTTATTTCACAGTTTGTTCAACCAATGATAACCTTCAAACTACATCACAAAATGAATAATTCTACTTAATTTTACTAACTGTAATACACAAACTACATCACAAAATGAATAATTCTACTTAATTTTCTAACTGTAATACACAAACTACATCACAAAATGAATAATTCTACTTAATTTTTCTAACTGTAATACACAAACTACATCACAAAATGAATAATTCTACTTAATTTTACTAACTGTAATACACAAACTACATCACAAAATGAATAATTCTACTTAATTTTTCTAACTGTAATACACAAACTACATCACAAAATGAATAATTCTACTTAATTTTTCTAACTGTAATACACAAGCAAATGATTGTGGGTACAACTTCCTGTCACACAGGAAGTAGCAGTAAGCATTGGTTAACTAAGGTACGGTTAACCAATGTTTACGGTCAACGGACCGAAGTTTATTTGAAAGTGATTTGCATTCAGATAAGAAGATAAAACTCTTTTTATTTTGTTCACTTTGTTTACATTTATTTAACAACCGTAAAGCTTCCTACAAAGTAAAATAGCCGTGCTGAGTTCAGGTACCTGTTCTGTTCACGGCTGCACCAACAACTAGGCCTGTCGCAATAAATAATAAATCAATTAATCGCATGATAAATGAAAATGATCAACCTCGTTTTCATTTATCGGCTTTATCGTTTCTTCGTGTCTCTCTCTACTGAAGACACTGATGACAAGACTTAACTCCGGTGTCTTCACTGACCTCACCCTTTCTCTTTAAAATCTGTTTGAACCGTCCAAAATCGCATTTTTGGATCGTTAAAAGCAGCTAAGCTGAGAAGCTAAGCTACGAGCTAAGCTAAAAGGCTGACCTCAGGAAAAACCTCAGTCTTGTCAAAGCTTCAAAATTCATGGTTGAAACCCGTGCCTTCGTGTAAAAAGTTGTTTTTCTCTGCAAAAAGAAGTTGGGAACTTGTTTACAGATTTTTTGTTAAAAGCTTTGTGTGAACAATGCCAAAGAGCTCAAACCACACAGAGCGTCCACCATGTTGAGAACCAAAGAGAGACAGCCCATGTCACGTCAAGGGGCCTCCCTCCCATTTTTCTTAAACAGACACGCTGTTCGCTCCCTCACTATCCATCCTTCAGTTCAAACAGTCTTATACTGTCATCCAGTGGTCAAAAAGGTACTACATACAAAAATAACCAACACTTCTTCTTAAATTTGACATCACTAATTATTGTCAAATTTAAAACAATATTATAGTTTATCGCAATAATTTCTGAGACAAGTAATTCCTCAGCAAATGTGTTATTGTGACAGGCCTACAAACAACCAGACCAAACTAAATCAGTGGCTACAAC
>JBBPBX010013559.1:28648-42208 GCA_038048925.1 Garcialebias charrua
AAAGTAGATGCCTTTTCCTGCAGTCTGGTGTATTTTAATGGGTTTTAAATATCTACGTTTATATACATAAGTGAACACTTGATTCAAGAACTATTTTAGAGAGCATGGTGCTAGACTAGCATAGTGCTAATCTAGTGGTACACAATACGTTAGCTAAGATGCTACAGACATAGCGCTCAGGTTCTCTCATGCATCCTAACCTCCCCACCCCGGTCAACAACAGCCGGCACAAAAGTAACGTTAAGCTAGCGTGTAACACAGAGGTGTCTCCCCCTCCTCCCCTTGTCCTGTCGACAAAAATCTCAGAAGAAGTGAACGTCCTGCCAAGCCAAGTGACCTCGAGGAAACACTGCATGAGGTGAGGTGAGTTGTTGTAGGTAACCATGAAAACCCGGAGTGGACTTTTACTGGTTTGAGTATTCTGCTAATAATCAAGAAGAATGGATTTGTTCATTAAGAAATAGAATCAGCGCTGGGTGAACTAATATTTTAAATGTTAGAGGGTCCAATGGAGTATTTTTTAAATGTGAGGGGGACACGTCTCCTTCAAATATAATTATTGCGACACCTACGCTTGTTCCATAAAAAACAAACTGCTTTCTTCTAAATGAATCTCTGTGTGAGCACAGATTGCAAATTTTTTGTTAGATAATTATGTGTTTAACAATGAATTTCAAGCAGAAAAAAGCATAAACTTAGACATGAAATACCCTGATGCATGCTCAATAATCCAGGTAGAAAAATCTAAAAAAGCTAAGTCTGGTCCTCTGGACATTCAAAAAACAAAACAAAACAAAGCAAAACAATTGTAGAAACAGGACTTCAGCCAGCTATCTGGTGAAAGAAAAGAAGGAACCCAGACCCAGACCAGTGGTCATTCCAGATGTTGCGGGAGTTTCAGAGACATTGAGACGTTTATTTTCTAAACACAACGTCCCAGTGGCTTTTAAACCCCAAAATACATTACGGCAAAGACTGGTTCATCCCAAAGATCCAGTCCCCCGGCACAAACAGAGTAATATTGTGTATGCTGTTCAGTGTCAGGAGGGCTGTGATCAGTCTTATATCGGGGAAACTAAACAGCCACTGGCCAAAAGGATGGCCCAGCACAGAAGATCAACATCATCAGGTCAGGACTCTGCGGTCTACACTCATCTCCAGGTCAGAGGTCACTCTTTCAGGGATGAAGATGTTCACATCCTTGATAGAGAGGAACGATGGTTTGAGAGAGGAGTAAAGGAGGCCATCTTTGTGAAAAGAAACCGTCCATCATTAAACAGAGGTGGAGGCCTCCGGGTTCAACTGTCCCCCTCTTACAATGCTGTTATTGCTAGTATCACTCAGCCCTCTGTGAATAGCAAACAACCATCAGGGTGCTAACGATCCATCGTTAGGCTGATGGTCCTCCTTGATCATGTGAGCAGCTGGTTTCAGGCTGTCATCAGCCAACTGGTTGATCCACTGTGAGAGGGTGCTATTTATAAGACTGAGCTGAATACAGCAGCTCAGACTGAGGAAGTCTTTCGGATGAAAGACGAAACGTTTCTACAATTTTTTTGCTTTGTTTTGATTTTTGAATGTCCAGAGGACCAGACTTAGCTTTTTTAGATTAGACATGAAATGTTAATTTATGTGAACGTGCACAGCGACTGAAGCAGGAAGTCTTAGTTAACATCAGAACAATGGCTGTGCAGTAGTTCCTTGCTACGGTACTTTGCAGTTCAAACTTTGCGGACTAGCTCTTTTGAGGTTGTTCAAAGTAAGATTGAACACAAAAAAATTGTACACGCTACAACTTTAATATTACTCACATGACTGGGACAGTGCGGTAAACTGTACAGTAAAAAACTTAACGAAAAAATAAAATACTGTACTTGGGACAGGCCATTTTGTAGTTTTCTCTCAGTAAGCCTACACTGTATCCGCACTCATGATGACTACATTTCCCAGAAGTCAGCAGGAACCTACCCAGATGCCACGTTGCCCGCTGCTTACAGGGTAAGTTTTGATCTGATCTGAAAAAGTTTGGCACTTATTACAGTGACTTCAGTGCAGAGAGCCGCACGAAACCCACCGGCAACTAAGGGTGGGCGATATGGCTAAAATTTAATATTGTGATATTTCAGAGCATTCTGACGATAACAATAAATTTTGTGATATAACAACAACAACAAAATCCTAGTTATTCATTTGACAAAATTAATTTAACATGTTGCTTTGCAGTATTTATAAAAAACGTATTATATAAAAACTAAACTAAACTACAAGGGTTCATTTTACTGCAATTGTTTTATTTAGTATTCAGTCTAAAAGTATATAAAAAAATTATCCTTCTGTTATTTAGATTGAAAAACTCTACACAAAATATAGTTGAGCTAGCCTGGTTAAAACCAGACCCTTGTCCTTCACTTTGCTTCGTACTAGGGTCTGGGACTTGTCCCATAGACAACGATTTCTCCGATAGATTTTTGAATGGACCAATCAGAGAACGGAAGGCGGAGTTTTGTTAGTTTAGCCTGGCGAGGCCAGGCTATTCAGATAAATAGCTCAGAAACCACTCGGTGGATATTTTTTCTGCTACCAGTGTGTAATTATATGGCTCTAATTTACTGACTGTTGGCCTAGATTAAACATTTGAGATAAAATTCGATTTTTTATCATTTATTTTCGTAGCGCACCCGAGGCTGTTTGGAAAATGTCAAACCGAAACTATTTAAATCCAGCAGATTTGACCATTTCGTGAATTGATTTAGGAACTGTTAAGCTCAGGAACCCTTCTGATATAACGTCAGCTAAAAAATATATTTTTTCTCAGCAAAGAAATAATAGTTTTTTACCTTGTTTTCATGAAAATTCCTTCGTGGCGGCAGCCATTTTAACTGACGACGTCAGTCGACGTCGTTCAAAACTCCGCCTTCTGTTCTCTGATTGCTCAGGAACACTTCTGATATAACGTCAGCTAAGAAATATATATTTCTCAGCAAGGAAATCATAGTTTTTTACCTTGTTTTCATGAAAATTCCTTCGTGGCGGCTTTAAATGACTGGACAACACTCAACTTCAAATGGATATACCGTTTTTTTTTTGTTTGTTTTTTTTCTCTCTCACAAGGACATAAATCTATACATTTGTGAGTATGTTTGCGCCATGTTTACATGCAAACGAATAGACCCTTTATTGTTACTATTATTTGATTTTATTGATATTATTACTATTTTTGCTATTTCTGTTGCTTTGTTTACCACCTACTTATGGTCAGAAATTAAAAATTATATGTTAAAGGTTTAATTGTTGGTTCTCCAGTTCTAATGTCTGCTGCTGGCCGTCATAATTTAATTTAAATTAGTGTACTTTAGCCTAAAAACTCACATTTATAGTGACGTGGGTCATTGTATAGGTGCCCTGTGGAGCTTAATTACCCATTATTTATTATTACTGATACTTTAGTGTGTAACTCCTGCATGTTAAGTTTATTGGGAACCTTCTACAGTTAGTTTGGGACTGTGTGTATGGCCTATCGGAGGACCTATCGGGTATTTAGGGGACAGCAGTTGGCTTCGTCAAGAGAAGTGAAGACTCAGTCGGGGTGGGTTCTAATAAGGGTTGGGTTTAGTGCTGCATTTTCCTTTCACATTTGTGATTTGTGTTGTTTTTTTTATTTGATTTTTTTCTCAAGTTTGTATACCGTGGATAAGTGGACATGTGCTGCCGGGTGGGGCTGTCGGGCCGGAACACGTATAAAATTAGATTGTTATGGCTGACATATGTAACAGTAATATGAGAGGGGGGGCCTCAATGGTTCGTTTTACCAGCTGGAATGTGAAGGGCATGAGAGGACCAGTGAAACGGGCAAAAAATTTTGCTCACCTTAAAAAACTAAAAACTGAAATTGCATTTTTACAGGAAACTCATTTGATTTCTACAGATCATATAAAACTTAAGAAGCCATGGGTGGGACAAGTTTACCATTCACAATTTAACACAAAAGCCAGAGGGACAGCAATATTGATACACAAAAATATACAGTTTACTTTAAGCGAGTCCATATCAGACCCACAGGGTAGATATGTTATAGTATCTGGTTCTCTATATGATACTCAGGTTACACTTGCTTGCATATATGCTCCTAACTGGGACGACCCCGCCTTTGTGTCCGGGTTAATATCTGCTCTACCTAACATGAACTCTCACCGCCTGATTTTGGGTGGTGATATGAACTGTGTAATGGATCCAACCCTAGACCGATCAAGCTCAAGTTCGACATCCCCATCAAAGATGGCCCAGGCCTTAGGAGTATTCATGAAGGAGACGGGCTGCATTGACCCTTGGCGCTTTTTGTTTCCAGATAGTAGGGAGTTTTCTTTCTTTTCACATGTCCATCAGTCATATTCAAGGATTGATTATTTTTTTATTGATAAATCTCTGTTACCCTTTGTCAAGAAAAGTGAATATTCTGCTATCGTAGAGTCTGATCACTCTCCAGTTATATTGGATTTAGCCTTATCACTTAATCAAGCTCACCGCCCCATGTGGAGACTTGACTCAACTTTGTTAGCAGATGATACATTTTTTGAATTGATGTCTACTGTGATAGATAATTTTTTGCTCGAAAACAAATCAGACTCGGTGTCTCCCTCTATCCTGTGGGAAACATTAAAAGTGGTAATCAGAGGTGAAATAATATCTTACACTGCTACACGCAACAAAATTAGAAAAGCAAGGCAGAACCAACTTATTAGTTCTATATTAGAACTGGACCGTAGGCACTCTATATCACCCTCCCCCGAGCTATATAAAGAGAGACTATGTCTACAAATGCAATATAACCTTATCTCAACGCAGGATGTTGAACAATCCCTGCTCAGATCCCGAGGCTTCATATACGAACACGGTGAGAGGGCGGGCCGCCTTTTGGCCCACCAACTCAAAAGTCGGTCAGCGGCACAGCTCATACCACAGATTCAAAAGTCCGCTACAGAGCAAACTGTTGATCCAGCTGAAATAAACCAAGTCTTTGAAAAATTTTATTCTGATTTATACTCCTCACAATTTCCAGAGGATAATTCAGACATGAAAGATTTTCTAGACGACTTGAATATCCCTGCTATAGATCTAGATAAGAAGAGGGATGTGGATAGGCCCCTCACTCTTACTGAAGTTATCAACTCTATTTCAGCATTGCAGAGTGGCAAGACCCCTGGACCAGATGGCTTTCCAATTGAATTCTATAAAAAAAATTCATCCAAATTAGCACCTCTTTTACTTGAAATGTTTAACAACTCATTGGAGAATGGAAACTTGCCACAGACCCTTACAGAAGCTAATATCACACTTTTATTAAAACATGGTAAAAGTCCGACGGACTGCGCTTCCTACAGGCCTATATCACTCCTTAATGGAGACGTTAAAATTTTAGCTAAACTTTTGGCCTTGAGACTGGACGCGGTCATGACAGATATAATCTCCTCGGATCAAACCGGGTTCATGAGAGGTCGTCACTCTTTTTCTAATATACGTAGGCTTATTGGTGTTATTCATGCCCCTTCACCGGGAGAGACCCCTGAGGTTGTGGTTTCTCTCGACGCGGAGAAGGCATTCGACCGAGTCGAGTGGCCTTACTTATTTACAGTATTGGCTAGGTTTGGGTTTGGGCATAAATTTATATCATGGGTACAGCTGTTATACACATCACCCAAAGCAAGCATAATCACTAATAGAACGAGGTCTAGGCCCTTCTCTCTATCTAGAGGTACCCGGCAAGGTTGCCCTCTTAGCCCGCTTCTTTTCGTTTTAGCTATTGAACCACTTTCAATTATGCTTAAGACCTCACTGGACTTTAAGGGTATTTATAGAAAACAGCTGGAACATCGGCTGTCCCTATATGCAGATGACTTATTGCTCTACATCTCTGACCCGGTATCATCTATCAGAGTCAGAGAGTCTTTATTGTCATTTGCACCGCATGTGGTACATGTGATGAAAACGAGATTATGTACACGGGGTCCCAGTTACATCCAACAACAAATGAAAGAGAAAAACAGTAATAACATCTAGAACTAACTAAGAAAAACATCAACTAGTAATACACTAAGCCTAATATAGTTGAAATAAACAGCAGCACGAACATGAGTTTGTATGAGCAGATGGTCACAGATGAACACAGATGAACACAGCAACAAGAAAACAGATCAGCATCAGTATGATGTGATATTTTGCAGTGTTTATTTTTTATTTTATTTTTATTTATTCATGAGTCTAACAGCCTCAGGGTAGAAGCTGTTCCTCAGTCTAGTGGTTCTACACTTGATGCTCCTCAACCTCCGTCCTGAGGGGAGTGGGGCAAAGAGTGAGTGTGCTGGATGAGTGAGGTCTTTCATGATGCAGGTGGCTCTTTTCCTGCATCTGGAGGTGTAAATGTCTGTGATGGTGGGGAGACTGACTCCAACAGACTTCTGTGCAGCCTTCACCACTCTCTGTAGAGCTTTCCTCTCTTCAACTGTGCAGCCTCCATGCCACACGTTGATGCTGGAGCACAGGATGCTCTCCACTGCACACCTGTAGAACGAGGTGAGAACTGGGCTGCTCAGACCAGCACGTCTCAGCCGTCTGAGGAAGTAGAGTCTCTGATGACCTTTCTTGATCAGGCTGGTGGTGTTGTTGCTCCAGCTGAGGTTATCATTCATGTGTACACCCAAGTATTTGTAGCTGGAGACCACTTCCACTGCAGACCCACCTATTTTCAGTGGGGCATGGGTGTGTTTGTTCCTTCTGAAGTCCACAATCATCTCCTTTGTCTTCTTCACATTCATGTGAAGATTATTCTCTTTGCACCAGCTCTCCAGGTGTTCCACCTCCTGTCTGTAGCTGGACTCATCATTGTTTGTGATGCATCCCACCACCGCTGTATCATCTGCAAACTTAACAATATGACAGCCTGGAAGTGTGGCTGTACAATCATATGTGAGCAGAGTGAACAGAAGGGGGCTCAGCACACATCCCTGAGGAGAGCCAGTGCTGAGGGTTATGGTGGAGGAGGAGAAGTTGTGGATCTTCACGGACTGTGGTCTGTCTGTTAAGAAGTCTAGTACCCAGTTACAAATAGAGGGGCTTAGTCCAAGTGTAGATAGTTTGTCTATCAGAGTTTGGGGGATCATGGTGTTGAAGGCAGATGTGAAGTCCACAAAGAGCAGACGCACGTATGAGTCCTTCTGATCCAGGTGGGTGAGAGCAGTGTGGACCACGGAAGAAATGGCGTCCTCTGTTGATCGGTTCTCACGGTATGCGTATTGATGAGGGTCCTCGTTGATGTTGACGGTTGCCTTGATGTGGGACATGACCAGTTTCTCAAAACATTTAGCGACTATCGGGGTGAGGGCCACCGGTCTATAGTCATTCAGACCAGTCACTGTGGAGCTCTTTGGGACTGGGATGATGGTCGCGGTCTTCAGGCAGGTGGGAACTGACTCCAGTGCAAGTGAGGTGGTGAAGATGTCAGCCAGCACCTCACAGAGCTGGTCCGCACATTCCTTCAGAACTTTCCCTGGGATGTTGTCTGGTCCGGTTGCTTTATGAGGATTAATCTTTCTGAGACTGCCTCTCACTTCTGCTGCGGACACCCTGAGATGCTCTTCATCTGGTGATGAGGTGAGTCTGGTGCTAGCTGGTCTGTTTGGATCATCAAAACGTGCATAAAACTTATTGAGGGCATCAGGCAGAGATGGGTCCCTGGGGCATTGTTTGTTTTTGCCTTTGTAATCTGTTATGCATTTAATACCCTTCCACATGCTCCGTGGGTCTTGTGAGGTGAACTGTCCCTCGATCCTCTGTGCATACGTGGCCTTGGCCTTCTTAATGCCATCCTTCAGTTCATTCCTGCTCTTTCTCAGCTCCACTTTATCTCCTGACTTGAATGCAGTGTCTCTGGCTGCTAGCAAGGCGTGAACTTCTTTATTTAACCAGGGTTTCCGGTTCGGGTAGGATTTCACATATTTTTTTATGGATACATTTTCAGAGCATGTACTGATGTAACCCAGGACTGAGGAAGCGTACAGTTCCATGTCCACTGAACTTCCATCAGTGGCTGCTTCTCTGAAAACAGACCAGTTTGTCCTCTCAAAACAGTCTCTCAACATGGGGGAACTATCTTGAGGCCAGATTGTTATTTCTCTTTGTTCCGGCTTGGAGCGCCTGAGTGGGGGTAGCTGTCTTGGTGCCAGGATCAGAGACTCGTGATCGGAAGCTCCGAGCGGTGGGCGTGTCTTCGCCGTGTATGCCCCCTTTACATTTGTGAAGACTTGGTCGAGCATTTTATCTCCTCTCGTAGCTGTGAAGACGTTCTTATGGAGGCTTACGGAGGTCCCCTCCTGCTCTGTGATGTTTCTACTGGCAGGCCCCGCCCCCTGGTTCCAGTTTCATGGCGACGCCGCGTTTTTGACTCCTTACATTCCCTTTCTCATCCAGGTGTTAGAGCCTCGGTGAAACTGGTCAGTTCAAAGTTTGTTTGGCCCGGTCTGCGTAAAGCAGTTAAGGAGTGGGCAGCAGCGTGTGTCCCATGCCAGCGCGCTAAGGTTAACAGGCACACCAAAGCACCTTTGGAACCCTTCTCCATCCCAGGTCGGCGGTTTGATCATGTGCACGTAGACCTGGTGGGCCCTCTGCCTCCATCACAAGGTTTTACTCATCTGCTGACTATGATAGACCGGACCACCAGGTGGCCTGAGGTGGTTCCCTTGACATCCACGACATCTGCAGTGGTGGCCCGGGCATTTTTGTCTACCTGGGTGGCGCGTTTTGGCCCCCCTTCAGACATTACATCAGACCGGGGCCCGCAGTTTGTTTCTGAACTTTGGTCTACCATGGCCAAGGGTCTGGGGACTAACGTTCACAGGACCACCGCTTACAACCCCCAAGCTAATGGTTTGTGTGAACGGTTTCACAGATCATTGAAAGCTGCACTGCGTGCTGCATTGACCGGTGACAACTGGATTGACCGTCTTCCCTGGGTTTTGTTGGGTTTACGTACCGCAACCAAAGAGGACCTGAGCTCTTCCCCGGCTGAACTGGTTTTCGGTCAACCTGTGCGCGTCCCCGGTGAGTTTTTACCTGAGGTACCCTCACCACAGTTTGCTCCACCGTTGCTCCATTTTTCACCTCAGGAGGCCCCTTTTCGTGTCCCTGGCCCGGTACATCATTGTTTACCGCAGTCATTTGTCCCTAAGAGTCTGGAGTCCTCTAAATTTGTTTTTGTCAAACACAATGCACACAGGACACCACTACAGCCTTTGTATGATGGACCGTTTCGGGTTCTTCAACCAGGTCCAAAACATTTCCTTTTAGATTTAGGGGGTCGTACTGAGACTGTCTGTATCGATAGGCTTAAACCAGCTCATGTTGTGTCAGATGATCAGGTTGTTACGGCCCAGGCTCCTCGCAGGGGCAGACCTCCATCCACATTGTTAACGGACTGCTGTCCCCCTGCCAGAGACTCTCAACATCCATTGGAGCCCGAATCTTCTGCAGGCCCTCCTCGGAGCCCTCCGCTTCATCAGACTGGTTCTGCAGGGCCCAGGTTCAGCCGTTCTGGTCGTTTAATCAAACCTAAAATGCGGGACTAGTGATGGACCTTACTGGGTGTTCTGGGGGGGCGTGTGTGGTGGACCACTAGGGGGCTCTACTCACACCCAGTGGACCGAATGTGTTACAGGATGCTTTTATTGTGAAAGGTCCAGAGGACCGGATGTTGTGTTGGTATATAAGGCGGTGTTGGGTGGTTTTCCCGCCAGTTGAGTAGGAGTTGATTAAAAGTGAAGAACTACATCCCGTCTCCTGTGTCGTCTCTTCACCACCTCCTATACTATCTATCACTATCTATCACTATCTATCTATCACTATCTATCTCCAGCATCGTGAGTTTACTAAACCGTTTTGGTAAATTTTCAGGATATAAGTTGAACTTCTTAAAGAGTGAATGTTTCCCAATCAATAACTCTGCACTCCAAATTACAGAAACTGATTTGCCCTTCCCTCTCTCTAGAACAGGTTTCAAATACTTGGGAATCAACGTGACACGTTCTTTTCCTGATCTGTTTGAAAAAAATTTCACCCCTCTGCTCAATAATCTTAAACGCGATCTCCAGAAGTGGAGTGTCTTAAATTTATCGCTAGCTGGCAAAGTTGCATGTATTAAAATGAATATCTTGCCTAGATTTATGTATTTATTTCAAAGTATTCCGATCTTTCTCCCCAAATCATTTTTTAAACTTATTGATAAACAGCTGTCCTCGTTCATCTGGAATAACAAACACCCCAGAATTAGCGGGCGTTTCCTTCAGAGACAAAAGGAAGACGGGGGTTTGGCTCTACCTAACCTATTGTATTATTACTGGGCAGCAAACCTACAAAAAGTAGTCTGTTTGTTACAACAACCGGATGTTGGCTGGTGCCAATTAGAACTGAATACATGTAAGCCATCATCATTCCCTGCATTAGTTGCCTCAAAGCTTCCTCTCTCTCCTAAACATTGGGCCTCATGCACGAACCATTCATACGCACAGATTTGTGCTTATACTGTGCGTACGAGTGATTTAGGATCATTTGTGGCATCCAACAATGTTTTCGTATCCTAGGATTTTTCTCAGATACGAACAAAATTCACGTGTGGTCCAGACCTGTCGTATATTTTAGGAGCGCCAGTCTGCTGTTATCCAGACGGCCTCTTCTCCACTAATAACTTATATTTCGTTATTTAGAAAATATCTTGAGTTTAAAAACAATTAAATGCAACCACACATATTGGTTTAATTAAAGCGGCTTCAACACCCCCCCCACGTCCACCACCCTGCGCCACCCGCGCGTGACCCCCCGCGCCACCCATGTCGACCACCTGTGCCACGCAACGCGCCCCGCGCAACCATGCCACGCGCCACTGTCGACACACACACACACACACACACACACACACACACACACCTACACAGCGCCGCTGCAGAGACAGGGGAGAAAAAAGCGAAACCAGCTTATTCAGTCGTTTCATGTCATTTTTTATTTAAGCTGCCTGTTGACTGCGGGCGCACTGTCATCTGTGTTCTGAGTGTGGATCATCGCGCGTCTTGTCTGCTCATCCATCTCGCAGACTGCTCCTGTCCGTGCTGCGGCGAGACGTTTGTTTGAAGCCATTTTCAGATCAAACCATTTATTCTTGATTTCTGATACTGTACGACCCACGGGAGACACAGCATGCACTACAATATTAATATGAAGTTAACTGTAGTTTCGAGACATTTTAAAATGCCTCTGTTCAAAAACACATCCGACACTTGCGGGGGGTGGGGCAGCGGTGCGCTCTTCTGAATGAGTGAAACTAAATGTAACACAGTACACTAAAATTAGAGATATTTGACCATCCGACACCTGCGGGGGGGGGGGGGGGGTAGCCACAGCGCCACTGAGAGCAGAACTCCGAACGCGTGAAGTTCTCCTTTTACTTCTTGAGTTTGAATGAATGGACACTTCCTGCTGTCAGAAGGCAGGAAGCGTGGCCTTATATGGTGTTTTGAGGGGTGGAAATTATGTAAATTACCTTCACGCGAGCACGCGCAGGTGAGTAGAACAGGTGGAATTCATCACCTTTAAGCAGCCCGTTTACACGCTTTTCCTGTGGATAGAAGACTTTGTTGGTTCTGACGTGGCATGTTCGTACGAACGCTTCGTACGAACAAAAGTAGGAGAAATTTAGGATAAGAATAAGAACATTTTTGTGCATGAGGGCCAATATTCTACATGCCCAGTTGTAATCTCTACACTAAAAATATGGTCACAATTTAGACAACACTTCAATATGACAAACTTCTCTATCTATAGTCCCATATGTGATAACCATGTTTTCTTGCCATCCAAATTAGATCCTGTCTTTGCTCAATGGCAGAGAGCAGGCTTAAGTAACTTTAGTGACCTTTATATAGATGGTATTTTCGCTACCTTTGATGCTATCGCCTCTAAATTTAGTCTACATCGTTCCTCCCTATTCCGTTATCTCCAGATTAGAGATTTTGTTCGCAACATCAGTCCTTGCTTTCCTAATTTACCCCCAAAGGGAGGAATGGACATCATCTTGCAAACTCCTACACAATGTAAAGGCCTCATTTCCAAAATCTACAATAGCATCTCATCACTCAATGTAGTGAAACTTAACAAGATTAGAGCAGAATGGTCAGAAGAGCTTGGTATACACGTCTCGGATGAGACCTGGAAGCACGCATTACGTAGAGTAAATGGGTCAACATCATGTGCTCGACTCGGACTAATTCAGTTCAAGGTCCTCCACAGGATTCATTACAGCAGAGCCAGACTCTCAAAGATTTACCCTACAGTCAGCGAAAACTGTGTTCGTTGCCATACAGTCAAGGCGAATCTAACTCACATGTTCTGGTCCTGTGATAAGTTGCACAACTTCTGGTCTATCATTTTTCAGACCTTATCTGAAGCTTTTGATACAAGTATCCAACCCAGTGCTGAACTGGCAATATTTGGAGTCCCAGGGGAGGATATACCATTAACCCACGATTTTAAAAATGTACTGGCTTTTTCTACTCTCCTAGCCCGAAGAAGAATACTATTAGTGTGGAAATCAGCACATCCACCCAAAGCTTCTCTCTGGTTGCAAGATCTGACTCTTTTCCTTAAACTAGAGAAGATCAAATTTAGTGTTAGAGGTTCAACCCAAAAATTCTATAAAACTTGGGCCCCTCTATTATCTTACTTTGAGAGACTGGATGCCCTCCCTCGATCCTGAGGGTCACACGAGAGCTGGTTCTGCTGTGTATGTGCCTGTGCCCCGGCCCGGCAGCCTCATTGGTTCTGGATGGTTTTTGGTCACTGACAGTGCTTATCAACCTGTGCAGTTTTTTTTTGTTTTTGTTTTTCGTCCATGTCCTGACTTGGTTTCTATACCCACGGTTGTATGGACACCTTTCTGTATGTTGTCCACGTTTTTGAATTAACGGTATGTTATTATTTTATTTTATTTTTTATTAGTTGTTTGTCTATAATTTATTTACATTATTATTATTACTGTTTGTAGCAGCAGGATGGGGATAGATAAGGAAGGGTAGGGGGAACAGGAAGAAAAAGAAAATATGTCATACCTGTTTTGTTTCTGTTTTCACATACTGTTGTTAATGGATGCTTAAATAAAATTATAAAAAAAAAAAGAAAATTCCTTCGTGGCGGCAGCCATTTTAACTGACGACGTCAGTCGACGTCGTTCAAAACTCCGCCTTCTGTTCTCTGATTGCTCAGGAACACTTCTGATATAACGTCAGCTAAGAAATATATTTTTCTCAGCAAAGAAATAATAGTTTTTTACCTTGTTTTCATGAAAATTCCTTCGTGGCGGCAGCCATTTTAACTGACGACGTCAGTCGACGTCGTTCAAAACTCCGCCTTCTGTTCTCTGATTGGTCCGGTCAAAAATCTACCGGAGAATCCTTGTCTATGAGAGAAGTCCCAGACCCAGTACAAAGCGAAGTGAAGGACAAGGGTCTGGTTTTAACCAGGCTAATA
>JBBPBX010013560.1:13540-32672 GCA_038048925.1 Garcialebias charrua
GTTAGTGGCTCAGAGTGAATTACTGACACTGACTGTTGAACAAGTGCTACGCTGCTGTCCCCGTCACTGAAGGATTTGAATAATGAACGTTTGTTTTAAGATGAGCTATTCTGGACTTGAATTGACCAGGGAATGCAGTACTGTACGTATACTGTACATAAATACAGTAGTCCTTCATTTATCACGGGGGATCTGTAGCCTGAATAATAATAATAATAATAACTTATTTATAACGCACTTTACATACAACAGATCTTAAAGTGCTAGCCCCACGATAAGTGAAAAACCACAAAGTAGTAACAGTAGTTTATTTGAGTGTATTTATATATACATATGTATACATATATATGTATATATATATAAGTATATATATACTTATATATGTATATACAGTATATACTGTATATACAGTATATACTGTACATGTATATATATATAGTATATACATGTATATATACAGTATATACAGTACATGTATATATACAGTATATACATGTATATATACATGTATATACATATATATATATATATAAAGTATATACATGTATATATACAGTATATATATATATATAGTATATATATATATATATACACAGTACTGTAGGCTATATACATATATAAGCAATTTTTAAAATTACTGTACATTAAAATATGGTATGAACTAGAAAACAGAGTTGGCCCATTGGAGAGGACCAGTGACTGTCCTGATTTTTAAAATCAGTTCCATAGAACACCTGAATCAGCTGATCTCTATAATTGTAGGAACCACTGTGGTAGTCTATTAAATCAATCAATCAATCAAAACTTTATTTCAGACACAAAAAAGGTCCATAACAATACAAAGATCCATAAAAAACTAATAAAATAAAGTAATAAAAGACAAATAATTCACTGAGTCACAAATAAAGTATTTTGAAGAGGGAAAAAATATGCAAACAATACTAGGTCATTGTAAATAATAAAAAAAGTATATCAATACAGTATTATTAATGAGTTAAATATGAAATGATGCGTGCTGTTTAGAGTCAGAGGAGTGTCCCTGCTGCAGAGAGGACAGTGTACATGTAATGGGTTGTCTCCAGGTGATAGACGGTGCCGGTGTCTGATTTCCTTGTTGCTCCCGAAGTTTAAGTGAAAGAGAAAGTAAAAGAAGCAGACTCCATTAGTCCTGCCACTGTCAGACATGCTGTTCACCGCCTAATCTTCACTTTGAGACACTCTACATCATCCAGAGGACAAGTGAGGACGAGCAACATGTCCCGCGGCTCCAGCGCAGGCTTCGACCGACACATCACTGTCTTCTCCCCGGAGGGCCGCCTCTACCAAGTCGGTGAGGATTCACACTTCTCCTCTAAACACATTAAAATAATAAATCAGAGCAAAAAGCTGTTAGTTTACAAAACTTTTTCTTTATTCTCATTATAAAACGGAAGTTAAAGTTTGTTTTAATTTAGGCTAATTACCTACATGGGAATAAAGTTAATTAAAGTTTTTAAAACAGCTCAAATTTACTCTGGCAGATTTAGGCACAATTTGTCTTGCTAACAGTGAAACTAAAGAACTCATCAGTCTGAATATATTTCCAGTCAAAGCTGTTCTGCGTGTGCTGCGAAAATGCAGTGGGAATTATTGCAGAAACTTGCTGAAAAACAGCATAATTTGGTAAAAACATGCCAAAATATATAGCTGAAATGAAAGAACAAGCCTAAATTAGCAGGAAAAAAACTCAGAAAGAAAACACATTTATTGAATGGTTTGAATAAGTAAAAATTACCACAAAAATTAGAAAATCAGTTTAAATGCTGAAATTAGCAAAACAAAACAAAAACTGCTGAAAAGTTCCTGAAAAAAAGCTTTAAAGCTGCTATATGTAACTTTTCTAACAATATATTTTTAACATATTTCTTCACTCTGTCACTAGATTGATGTTAGAGAGGTAATCTCTGAAAAAATAAAAAAATATTGTCCCCTTGCTTCTCCAGGTGGTAAATAAGCATTTCTAAAAAGAAAAAGTGACCCGCCATTTTCCAGCCAATAAAAACAAAGTTTGTAACCAGCCAATAAAAACCGAGCTTGAATTTGAATCAGCCAATAAAAACAGAGCTTGAATTCAAATTTCAACAGACCACAAGGGGGCAGAGCCATATATGGCTCTGAGGGGGAGGGATCAGAATGCTTTGCTTGTTGAAATTTTTTCTAAGTGCTGATGTTCTACAGAAACTGCAGACTGAACCTTTAAGAAGCTTAAATTTCCAGACGGAAGTGGAAAGTGCATTTACACCTCCAGATGCAGGAAAAGAGCCACCTGCATCATGAAAGACCTCACTCACCCAGCACACTCACTCTTTGCCCCACTCCCCTCAGGACGGAGTTTGAGGAGCATCAAATGTAGAACCACTAGACTGAGGAACAGCTTCTACCCTGAGGCTGTTAGACTCATGAATAAATAAATAATAAGAATAATCACTGCAAAATATCACATCATGCTGATGCTGATCTGTTTTCTTGTTGCTGTGTTCATCTGTGACCATCTGCTCATAAAGACTCATGTTCGTGCTGCTGTTTGTAATGACGTTTTTCTATTACTCTAGGGCTTAGTGTATTTCTAGTTGGATGTTTTTCTTAGTTCATATCCTAGATGTTATTACTGTTTTTCTCTTACATTTTGTTGTTGGATGTAACTGGGACCCTGTGTACATAATCTCATTTCATCACATGTACTACATGCGGTGCAAATGACAATAAAGACTCTCTGACTCTGACTCTGACTCTGAAAGAACTAATGGGGAGTTAGCTGAAAAAGCTGCATAAAAACAGGTAAATAAATAGCAAAAAAGGCTGAAAATAGTTGAAAAATATCTGAAAGGAGCATAACAAGTTGAAATTAGCAGAAATAAGTTAATTAGGCTGAAATTAGTAGCAGAAATTACCACAAGAAATTTGAATTGATCTGAAAACAGCTGAAATCAACAACAAAAAATGCTAAAAAGGTAGCTGAAAAGATAGAACAAGCTTAAATTAGCGGCAGCAAGAACACATCTTAGGCTGAAAGAAGCAGAAGTGAGAACAAAAAAGTGAAAATGATCTGAAATAACTGAAATTAGCAACAACAACAAAAAAAAGTAGCTAAAAAAGAAAGGAGCTTAAATCACCAGAAGGAAATGGAGAGAGCACATTTTTGCTGAGTTAGGCTGAAAAAAGTTTGAAATTAGTGCAAGAAATGTGGAATTAGCTGAAAAGGCTAAACTTTGCATTAAACAGATAGCTGCAATAGCAGAAAAAGCTGAAACATGCAGAAATAAGCTGAAAGGAGCATAACAAGCTGAAATTAGCAGAAATAAATTAGAATAAACACAAAAATTTTCTAGTTAGCAGAAAGAATCTGAAATGAGCACAGAACCGCTGAAATTACTGAAAGTAGCTGAATTTGTTTTTAAATTTGAACAATGAATCTAAAAGAAGCTGAAGCAGAACAAAATGTGAAAGGAGCAATAATAGATTGTAAACACATCTAAAGATCTGAAGGATGTAAAATGAGCTCAATTCATTTTCTCAGAAAAAATGTCAGAAAAGGCTAAATATTTTAAAAAGCTAAAGTTGTACTGATACCACAAGTCATAGCAGGATTGTCCTGAAAGAGCTGAACGTTTTGATTTATTGCTGAACTAGCTAAAAACGGCGGGACGAGAATTGCGCTGAAAAACTTCAGGAATAGTTTAAGGTAAAAAGAAGAGGAATAATAAATATAAACAGGATTACAATAGCATTCACAATAAAATACAAGTTACAGTTTTACTCACTGTAAGCAAACTGTAAGCAAATACAAAATATTTGTACAGAACATTCTGATGTCAGTTTATGGTAAACATATTTAAATAATGTATATTTGTCTTTATTTTCCTGTTTTTTGTTGATTTGAGCATGAATTAAAAGTTGATCATTTCTTGCAGTCATGCATGTCTCATATGTTATAAATGAGTATCAGCTACTACCACACCAAGTGTTAGCTCACAGTCTGTAAAACTGATTGAGCTTTGTCAGGTCAGTTATTTTGCTAACAGACACAAACACAGTCATGGGCTCTGCCTTCAAGATTAGTAATCTGTGAAAACTTGGAGACAAGGTTTAGATTTAGACTTCCCAGATGTTACGGGCTGGTTTCATTCCTGTTTGTTTCATCTGGTGTTTCTAAACCAGTCCAGGTCCACGGGCTCAGCTCAGGCTCCAGAAACCAAACCAGTTCTACTAAGTTTCACACATTTTGTTCATTAAAAACATCCTAGTATGACTAAATGTGCCCCCCACCCCCCACCCCCCGATTGATGAAGGCCAACAAGCTCCAAACCCAGTCTGAAGCTGCGGCCATTTCTGGGTCAGAGCCAGACCAGTTGTGCAGAACCTGAGAGAGTGTGTGTTTATTTTTTTATTTTTTTACAGAATATGCGTTTAAAGCCATCGCTCAGAGTGGGCTGACGTCGGTGGGGATCAGCGGGGCCGACACCGTGGTGGTCGTTACGCAAAAGAAAGTACAGGTATGATCACACACACACACACACACACACAACTACTGATCAGGTGAGCTGCATGCAGTGAAGCCACGCTGGTATCTTGTTCCAGCTTTTACTGGAAGAAAACTGGAACCTGACACAAACATACGAACCCAGTCCACCCATCAGCGTGGTGGTACTCCCATTACCACAGAGCTCTGTAATGGTTTTTAATCTACCTTTCATGCCAGCGTTTCAAACTCAGATCTTCTTTAGAGCCATTTTGGTTCAAACGGACATAAAGCTGGAGCACATGGGAAGTTGTGAGATCCTGAGAAATGTGTTTCTCGGCTGATGCCACGCCGAAGTTTAGCTCAGTATCTGGAAATGTGACGACATTGTAGGTGTTTTTGTGTTGGCTGTTTGCGGAGGGGGCCCTTTGGAATAAGATCAGCTCTGAAAGTGAATCAGTCGAGATGAACGTCCAATAATTACTTTGAGTTAAAAAACATTTTTTTAAATCTGCCCAGTGGTTCATGAGATATTTTGCTAACAGATAAAAAGACAAAAACGCACTTGCACACAGCCACGGGCAAACATAAATAAATAAATCCAAAGGGCCAGGTGGTAACTGAAGACACATCCCAACCTAAAGAGCACACTCCTGTAAGGATGGCACCATCTAGTGGGCATCCTTTGTCTGTTCTCCTTGTGATTTTCTGTCAGCCAGTTCCTGATCTTTGTTCTTAGTTTGATTAGTTTCCCCTGTTCCAGTCCTGTTCTGTTTTCTTAGTTTTATCTCCATGTTTACCTGCTCCTAGTTTCATGTTTAGCTTAATTCCCTAGATCCGGCTTTAGTATTTATTAATGTTTTAGGTTTGATAATTCCCCTGGCCCTGGTCTCCTTGTTTATCAGTTCTTAATTTATGTTTTTAGTTTCTACATCTCCAGTCCTTTACAGTCCTTTACTCCTAGTTTAATCTCCATGTTTACCTGCTTCTAGTTTCATGTTTAGTTTAATTCGGCTCCTGGTTTCAGTTTAGTTTCAGTTTAGTTTAATCTCCACATCCCAGGTTTGATTAGTTTCCCGACCCTGTTCTGTTAATTGTTCCCAGGTGTTTGTCATTACTTCCTGTCTTGTCAGTGTGTATATATACTCTGTCTGCCAGTCTGACTTTTGTCGCGTCGTCGTTGGGTCTTCCATGTTTTGTCCTGCCAGCCTGTCTTGTTCCTCGTTCCATGGTTCATGTAAGCTTAGGCTGCCCCGTCAGTCCTTTGCTTTGTAATATTAAAGTGTTTATTTTGTATAAATCCAAGTCTGAGTCCCTGCCTGCACCATTGGGTTCGTACCTGCCTTCAGAGCAAATCCTAACAACTCCATCCACCACAGGATGATCTATTGATTGTTAACGACTCTAAATGTGTTTAATGGTTTTAATCGCTGCTGTTTTTACCAAGCAAAGAGGATTTTCTGTTTTTTTCTGAGTGCAGGACAAGCTGCTGGACTCCTCCACTGTCACCAACATGTTCAAGCTGACCCCTCACATCGGCTGCGTGATGACCGGCCACAACGGTGCGTTCAGGGCCTCACACCAAACCAGACAGGCTGGAGTGTGCTTCACGCATCAGTAATCTGTTGGGAATCTCAGTGATGAGCTAATGTTTGGCTAGCTAGGAGAAATGTCATTTCATGTGAAAATGCAGCCTGAATGCTTATTGCTGAATATTTTCTGAAAGCTGCTGAAAAGAGGCCGTTAATGTTAGCCGAATTTGAACAGCTGACATTTGCTGAAAGCAGGAAAATAAAAGCTGAAATGAGCAGAATAAGCTGAATAGAGCTAAAATGTAGCTGAAATGAGCAGAATAAGCTGAATTAGGCAGAGAGAGGTTGATTAGATTACACACACACACACACAAATCTGGAATATGCAAAAAGGTAACTGAAAGAAGCAGAAAAAAGTTGAAATTAGACAAAAGCACCAAAAAGAAACATCTGAAATTAATGAAAAAGAAATTGAAATAAGCTGAAAGAGGCTAAAAAGGTATAAAAAGTTTAAATTATTTTTTTTATCGCAAAAGGCAGAAATTAGATAAAAACAATTGCAGAAAACAAAATATTGGCAGAATTATCCTAAAATGTAGCTGGTAAAGCGCTACATTTTAGCACAAATAAGCTGGCAGGAGCATAAAAAGCTGAAAGTAGCAGAAAGAAGCTGAAGGGAACAGAAAAATGCTGAAGTGAGCAGTAAAAAGTTTTATTTGAAGGAAGTGAAGAGAGCTCCATTAATTTTCAATGAGAAAAACATGGCTGAAAAAGCTAAATATTTGAAAACCAAAAGTCCCAGCAGGAACGTCCTGAATGAGCTGAACGTTTTGATTTCTGAAGTGATGAAATGGAACCAAAACTGAGGAACGAGTTACAAAACCGTTTGGAAGAGAAATGGATCTGCTTTAGAAACGCTCAGACTATTAGAATTGTATTTTCTGTGAAAAGATGCACGCTTGTGCTTTCAATGCTCCCTCCTTTGTGGTGTGAGCAGCGGACAGCCGGTCGCAGGTTCACCGGGCCCGAGTGGAAGCTGGAGAATGGAAATATAAGTTTGGCTACGACATCCCGGCAGACGTTTTGTGCCGCAGGCTGGCCGACATCTCCCAGGTGTACACGCAGAACGCAGAGATGAGACCTCTGGGCTGCTGTGAGTGATCACGACCTGGACCTCTGTCTGTCTCAGAATCATTTGCCTGTGAAGACCTGCAGAGTGTCCGGCAGGAGCTAAACCACGATTCTGTTCCAGGTATGATCATGGTGGCTATGGACCCCCAGCACGGTCCCGTTCTGTACAAATGTGACCCCGCAGGCTACTACTGTGGCTTCAGAGCCACGGCGGTCGGGGCCAAACAGACGGAGGCCAACAGCTACTTAGAGAAGAAACTGAAGAAGAAGCCGGACCTGAGCCACGACAGAACCGTGCAGGTAAGTGTGATGAAACAGGCCTCGCAACGACTGTCCAGCTGGGCCTGCTCCTCCGTCCAACATGACCAGCTCTGAGGACGTCCTAACAAAGGACGTGTTCTCTGGTGGTACCACACTGAGCCTATAGGCATGTTGTGATAAACAATAAATCAATTAATCACATAATAAGGGAAAATTATCAACCTCATTTTCATTTATCAGCTTTGTCGTTTCTTCATGTCTCTCGTTCTACTGAAGACACTGGATGACAAAAGGCTCAACTCCGGTGCCCTTCACTGATCCCTCCCTTTCTCCCTCCCTTTCTCTTTGCACAATCATGTTTTTGGATCGCTAAAAGCAGCTAAGCTATGAAGCTAGCTACAAGCTAAGCTAATAGGCCAACCTCGGGAAAAAAACCTCCGTCTTGTCGAAGCTCCAAAATTCACGGTTGAAACACGTGCCTTCGTGTAAAAAGTTGTTTTTCTCTGCAAAAAGAAGCTGAGAACTTGTTTACTGATTTTTTTATTATTAAAAGCTTTGTGTGACAAATGCTATGCTAAAGAGCTCAAACCACACTGAGCGTCCGCCATTTTGAGAACTGAAAAAAGGAAGGAGAGACAGCCCATGTCACGTCAAGGGGCCTCCCTCCCATTTTTCTTAAAGAGTCACGCTGCTCGCTCCCTCACTATCCATCCTTCGGTTTAAACAGTCTTATACTGCCATCCAGTGGTCAAAAAAGGTACTACAAGCAATTAACCCGTTTTTCTTTTTAAATGGTAGTCCCCGGCTTACGAAGTTCCGGACTTACGAACGGACTTACGAACAGTAATGTTGTACAGTTAATACAGCACTGTTATGTGTTTTTAGATGAAAGTTTGTTAGCTAACCGTTTGTAAACAAAGTTCTGTGCATGTTTATGAACCAGTATGTACACGTCTTCAGTCTCACGTTGAAAAACGGGTGTGCGGCGCAGCGTTAGCATACATTTTCCGACTTACGACCAAAAATCCGGACGTACGAACGACATGTGTTATGCGTTCCGACATACGAATTTTCGAGTTACGAATGATACGTAGGAACGGAACTCGTTCGTAAGTCGGGGACTACCTGTAATTACTCATTATTGTCAAGTTTCAAACAATATTATCATTTCTCTCAATAATTTTTGAGACAGTTAATCGCCCAGCAAAATTTGTTATCATGACAGGGCTAGTCGGCAGCTGTTCTGGCCATTGTGAGACTGCCCGGCTTGTGTGAAGGAATGTGTCGTGCAGTGAGCGCTCAGACTGAGATGCTGTGTGAGCTGAGCTGTAAGCTGGACACGATTTCTGAGAATCGCAGGTCAATTGCGGCTCCTGAAACTTACTGGCAGGAATGAATTGACTTTGGAGAAGCTACAAGTTCGGCCCGGCCATTCTGACCAAAAAATTGGCTGTTTGGAGTCGCCATTGAGACGTACCAGTAGAACTATGAGGCAGACAAGCAGAGTCGGCCTGACCCAAAATAACTGTTATCTGAATCTTGCTCCCCTGCGTTGACCTTGAATTGGCCAACTATCTCAAACTCTCCTGGATGTTACATGAACAAAATCTCTTCTCCGCCCCTCCCCTACATTCTCCCTTCCCGAGAACATCTGCACCATCTCTTATCAGGAGCATGGAACTATCTGGCAGTGTCCACAGACAAACTCACCACCTTCATCTGCCTTCTTCGTGCATATATATGTTTTATGATGTCATCAGTGTGTTGCAGTTTATTACAGTATTATTTTTGTGTGTGCAACTTTCACACTGTTTCCTGTCTAGGACACAGTGTGAGATATGATTTTTTTTATACCTCCTTCCCCCGTGTTTCTCTTTTCCTATTTAATGAAAAAGACAGCGCCTCCCACGAGGCCGCAGCCTCAGGCACCTCCGTCTCCCCACATCTGTTGCTTATGTTTTACTCTGACGGGTTGTACTGAAATATAATTTTGTTGTGCTTATGTGCAATGACAATAAAGCAAATTCTGATTCTGAACTTCACACCCAAGGTGTTTCCTTTTATTTATTCATTTTCTAATTGTCTGAGAGATGGTGCGTTCACATGCAGTAAGACCTGAACCAGCTTCAAAGAGCTTCTAAGAACTCAAACATTTGTCTTCTGCTGGTTGTGTCAGTGTTGGCAGGTAAATAATATTTAATTTCAACACCCTCACCTCTCCTCTGTCTCTTGTTCCAGTTGGCCATCTCCTGTCTGTCCTCCGTCCTGTCGTTGGACTTCAAGGCCAACGAGCTGGAGATCGGCATTGTCACCAAAGACAAACCTAAGTTCAGGTAACGTCACTCAGACTCTGACTGTGGGTCAGTTGGGAGAGAAGAGACAAGTTTACATTATATAAATAAATGAAACTGAATCACTGCTCTATCATTCAGACGTTTATTTATTTTTTGCACAATTAAAATACAGATCAAGGATATTAAGAAAAAATAATTATAATTACGGTGCAGGGAGAGGCAGAAGTCCAGTGGACTTATATAAAGCCTCTATCCAAAACATGTAAATAATACAAATAATATAAAAATAATTTAATTTAAAAGCGCCTTTCAGGACACCCAAGGACAAAGCATAATACAAATAATAATATAATAACAATCATTTAATTTAAAAGCGCCTTTCAGGACACCCAAGGACAAAGCAAGAATGGTCAGTCAATTGATCATAAATTTAGGAATACAGTTATAGAGAGAAAAAAAATACGGCAGTGAGATTGTCCTAGAACACATCCAGAAATTCCCATAGTCCTGATAAAGATGGCACAGTGTCTATCAGCCGATAAGGGCTCACAAATCTACTCGGGGGGGACGACGACAGAGCAGAGCTTCATGATTTACATATCACCCAGGAGCAATTTGTGATAAGTTGGCCTATACAAGGCCAAACGGGGGAGCCAGTTTCAGACAAACAGTTGTTTTGGGGGAGGCTGACTCTACTGATTTCCTGTCTCCCTTCATAATTTCTGCTGGCACACTCAATGGCAAATCCAAACAGCCAGATTCATGGTCATTCTGCCGGTCCGAGCTTGTAGCCTTCTCCAAGGTCCATTCCCTCATGCCAGCGAGTTCTACCATCTGAGTCTGAGCGCTCAAAGCACGGTCCAGTCCCTAATGTAAGGCAGGCAGCCTCATTATTGCCAAAACTGCTGCTGACGTCTTCCTAATTTGATGGTATCCCAGGTACCTGCTGATTCCAAAAAGCAGAAATCCTGTTGTCGTAAACTCAGTTACAAAAGGGACCAAAAGTAAAAACTTATGTCAATTAATATGCAGATGATGGAGCGATATGGATGAGGGGGAGAAATGTTAAACATGTTGTTAAAAGCATGAGAAAAGCAATAAATCAAATAGAGAGCTGGTCTTATGAATGGGGCTTCAAACTGTCAGTAAGCAAAACCAACTACAGGGAGTCCTCGACTTACGACGTTTCAGACTTACGAACGCATCTCATTATAAAAATAAAAATAATTTTTATTTTATTTATTTTTTATTTTTTTTGTATGTAATCCGACTTACGTCATTTTCAACATACGAACGGTCCTTAGGTCCGGAACTCGTTCGTAAGTCGAGGACTCCCTGTACATGATGATAACAAACAAACAGAAGATAAATATAGGAAATGTCTTACTATATGAACAACCTTTAAAAATGGTTAATGAATTTAAATATCTTGGTTTATGTTTAGATAGTACATACACATGGCAATCACATTTGAAACGGGTGGAAACAAAGTTTAAAAAAGTAATAAATCTAATGAAAGCAGTGGCAGTTAATAACTGGGGAGCAGATAAACAATCACTTTTAAATATATACAGAGCACTCATGATATCAACGTTGGATTATGGATGTACAGTGTATGGAGCAGCAGCAAATTCACCACTTCAAAAATTAGAAATACTTCAATTCAGAGCACTACGGGTGTGCACAGGAGCAATTAAAGACGACCCCCCATTAATGCACTTCTCATAGAAACTGGTGAGACTCTGTTAGAAATGAGAAGAACTAAACTGTCATTAATGTACTGGGTTAAACTCAAAGGAAGTAAAGAAGGAAATCCTGCGGTAATGACAATCCAGAACTGCTGGGAATATAACAAATATAAAAAAAAAAGGTTTGGGGTGGAAAATAAACAAATTAGCTCAAACATATGGAATAGAAAATAAAGAATTTGAACAGATTAATCCAGATAGTGTTATATGGTTACTTCCAGAAAGTAAAGTAGACATGAAAATACTATGAAAAGAGAATGGAACTGAAATAGGGGTGAAAACCAGCAAATACATTAGAGAGACATATTTTAATTACCTGGAAATTTACACAGATGGCTCAAAGAACACAAAGGGGTGGGTTGGAATGGGGGTTTACATCCCACAGTTTGACGTTTGTATTTCCAAAAGGATATCAGATGAACTTTCAGTTTTCACAGCAGAGATGGTGGCAGTTATATTTAGCTTGCAATGGATAGAGGAGGTTAGACCAGATAGGGTGGTGGTATGCACCGACTCAAAGTCTGTCATAGAGAGTATACAGGTACAGTCTGAAGGAAACAACAGGAAAGATCTACCGTACTAGAAATACAACAAGCTTTATTCAGGTTACACAGGGGAGGTGTGGACGTTCATTTTTGCTGGGTACCAGCACACGAGGGGTTGGAAGGAAATGAAAGAGAAGATAAACTTGCTAAAAAAGCATTGAAAGGTGAAATAACAGTTAATATTCCGTTAGGGATAGGAGAGGGAAAATCATTAATTAAAGGAAAAGAAATAGAAAACTGGCAGAAAACGTGGGATGAGGATAAGAAAGGAAGAAGACTATATCAAATTTAAAAAACTGTTAAGATAAACAATTATAGAGAAAGAAGTAGAAGAGAAGAGGTGATAATAATGAGAATGAGGGTAGGCCATACACTTAACACAATGTTCATGATGGGAAAAGAAACAACAGTAGATGTGAGGAATGTGAGGAAACAGAAAGTGTAGAACATGTACTGATGGAGTGCACTAAATATACAGAAGAAAGGGAGAGATTGAAAAGAAAAGTCAAAGAGGCAGGGAGAATATGGAGTTTAGAAGGAATATGAGGAACTGAAGGGGATAAGGATAAAATAAGTGATGTTAGAAAAGCGTTGTTCATATATTTACATAACATAAATATTAAAAATAGAATATAGGGAAAGGAGGCCATGAACTACACACTCTTGCTCAGTAGGTGTTGGTATGCACCTAAATGTTGTTTGCAATGCGCCGATAAACTAGAAAAGAAGAAGAAGTTATTTCAAAGCAGTTTCAGTCTAACTCCAGTCAGACATCTTTTCTTGGTTGCAGGTTCCTCAGCAGGAGTTTCATCGTTTTCTTGTCACACTCTCTGTCGTGTTTTCCACTGCAAAATCAAAAATGACTGAAAAGTACAATTTGTCTTGGCTTCAAAGTGGGCCAGCTGTCATGAGAAGTTTTAACGTGTTCTCGAGTTTAAAACGAGAAGAGATAAAAATATTTTACTTTGACTTTGGGGCCAGACAAGATGTTAACAAGGGCCATCTTTGGCCCTTGAGTTTGACACATGCAGTCCAGCTGCTGACTTAAGATAAAGTTGAATACTTAGAGGTACTCCTCCTTCATTCTTCCATCACAGCATGATGCTGCCACCACCGTGCCTGACAGCTGGTTCAGTGTTCTTTGGTTCAAAACTTCGACTCCTCCACACACACTTCTTGACATAGTGACTTATTTACTCCATTTTTGTCTCGTCTGACCATCAACCGTGTCTCCAGATGTTGTCACTGTGTGAGCAGCTGCAGGTTTCAGTCCAGCTGGAAGATGTTCTCGGAGCAGGAGCTTCGTTCTTGGTCGGCACGTCTCAGTTTCTGGTTCACAGCAGGCCTGAGCCTCGGCAGTTCCTGAACATGTGAACCAAGTTATTTTCGTCTGAGGGAAACAGATGAGCTTCAGTTTAAATACCGTATTTTCTGGAATATAGGTCGCACCTGAATATAGGTCGCACCTACGTCAAAATGTGGACTGTGTTTAGCTCTGCTGCAAATGTCTCTTCCAAAGGAGTGCACAGCAAGGCTTTTAAGAAGATTAACACTTAAAAACAATTAATTGTTTGATAATAAATTATAGCAAATATGTGTCTGAGCTGAACTTTTCTTTAAAGGGGACCTCAGATGGGTTTTTTAAAATTTTATGGTATGTCTGTGGGCTATCCAGACCCCGTTCATTGAATTTAATACACAAAATAATTCTTAGATAATAAACTATACCCTTTTTAATTCTGCCATTTCTAACTTCCGTTCTAAACGACCGGTTTATGATAATGAGCTCTGAAGTCCACGCCCGTCAAAACTCTGTCTCCGCCCTCTGTAACTGCCAGTATCTCAAATCTGTTGTTGTTTTAAAATTAGCTTTTTTTATTACTCGTTTGACTTACTGTTAGTGCTAGCTTAAGATAACTTACCGAAAGCTGTTTGTGTGCGCCGCCATTAGCTGCTTCTTTTATCATGCCCTCCCGAATCCGAGGCTAAAATTAGCTCTTCCTCCTCCTTCGGTAACAAACAGCCCGCGTAGCTCCTGCTAGTTGCATGCGGCGCTTTGATCCACGGCTGCACATCCAATCCAGACACACGCAAAGTTCACAGAGTGTTTCCAGTTAATTTATCCGTATGAGGCAACCTCTGACCGGACCCACACGGTCCTCAAAAGCCAGCAGCTCACTGCAGCCCGATCTCTCAGAAACAAAAACAAAAAAAAGATGCCGTGGCCGGGAAGCGAACCCCAGTCCTTTGGGTGCGACACCAGTGATTTAACTCGCTGACCTACAGGGCAGTTGAACAACAGCAGTCCTTCATCGTATAAGAAACAAATACAACCACCTACTTTTAGAACGCTGGAGTTTTGATTAGATTTTGATGAAGTGAAAGGTATTCTTAAAATAAATAAATTGCTAATCTGAAAAGTATATCGATCAGTGGTGCTTGTACGTTTCAGACTGTCGCCCCGCGAGAGTGTGTGTGTGCACAGTTTCAACGAGACAGAGTTCAAACAAGGTAATAAAACATTCTGGTTTTACTCAAGATGTGCTGCGTGGCTGGCCCCCCGGGGGCTAAATAAATGAATAAATAAATAAATGACCGCCGGGTCAGCTCCAAAACTGCTCGGCAACCGTGACGTGTATTTTACTGAAGTGGGTTGAGCCGCACCAGGGGTTGCTAGTTGAGGGGCTGGACTCAGGTTTGAGGTGGGTTGTCCTCTCGCTTGTGACGTCACATGCGAGAGTATTTTAAAACGAAACGTAATTATCACAGTAAAATAAATCTACTTAGAGTAAATAAACCACTGGGTGCATTTTTTTGGCACAAGGACTGTTTTTTTATGAAGTAAATACCCAAAGTTGAGTAAAAAAAACATTAAAAAGTGAATTTTGCATGTGTGGTCCCCTTTAATAAATGAATAATTTTAGCAGGATAAACATCTAAAAAATATATTTGTTAGCTGACATTAGTGTAAGAGTGTGTCTCAGTTTAATTTTTGTTAATAAATTATTACAAATCAGCTTATTTTATAAAAAAGCCATAAATAGGTCGCACCTGAATATAGGTCGCAGTGCATGCAAAAATGATAAAAAGCCGCGACCTATATTCCAGAAAATACGGTAAATAACTTCTGTCAAGCAAATCGTTTTCATGCCGACACAAATAAACTACCGGCTGCAGTCAGTTATGATCGCTGATGTCACGCACCTTCAGGTTCAGGTGGATGTAGGCGTGGCTTTGACTGTGAGTGGATTAAATAAAATCCACAATAATTTGACACATTTTGTTTATAAAAATCACTAAAGATGTGTATGTTATAGTTATTGCAGCCTGGAGAAACAATTCAAATGCAAATAAATCATTTAAAGCTCCAAATGTGTACAATACTCACGGCTGAATGTAAACATCTGACTGCTACTGCATATAAAAAAAGTCACAATCCGATTTATTAAAAATGTTATTAATGTTTATAAAGGAATGAAATCGGGTCTTAAATGTTAAACAGGAGCCTCAAAGTACCAATTTTAGTTTTTTATGATTTAGTTTATTTTGCCTGATCTGTGAAAAATAAATGTACTAATTGCATCAACTTTATTGCAGGTGCTGTATATGTTTTAGTTAAACATGAACTTTCATAATTTTGTTGTTACGTTGTTGTTTTTTTACCTCTGTCCTAACTTTAGTCAGAGTCAGAGTCAGAGAGTCTTTATTGTCATTTGCACCGCATGTGGTACATGAGATGAAAACGAGATTATGTACACGAGGTCCCAGTTACATCCAACAACAAATGAAAGAGAAAAACAGTAATAACATCTAGAACTAACTAAGAAAAACATCAACTAGTAATACACTAAGCCTAATATAGTGGGAATAAACAGCAGCACGAACATGAGTTTGTATGAGCAGATGGTCACAGATGAACACAGATGAACACAGCAACAAGAAAACATATCAGCATCAGCATGATGTGATATTTTGCAGTGTTTATTTTAATTTTATTTTTATTTATTCATGAGTCTAACAGCCTCAGGGTACCTGAGTAGTTTAAGCATCTTGATGCTTTCAAACACAGTTCAGCGCTGACTCGTCTTTTCATGAGTTTTTCCCCTCGTCTTCTCGTCCTGCAGGACTCTGTCAGAGTCTGAGATCGAAGCCCACCTTGTTGCCATAGCGGAGCGGGAGTAGAGGCGCCCTCACCGTCGCCGGCCCACCGTCATTCACATCATTTCATCCTGAGAGTTTGAATATTTACAGCCACACACAACCTGAATAGCACTGGTGTGTCCAGGAGGAAGAACCATGCTGACCTGTGAAGGAATGCTGTTAGAAAGGTTTGATTTGTTCTGATCCAGCAGACTTCTTCAGTGGGTTTTAATCAAATACAGCAGCAGGATGACATGTGATTTTGGTCACTGAGCTTATTTAATGCAGTCTTTATACCTGTTTTTAAAACAAGGGTCAAACTGATTCATCACCACCTAATAAACAACTGTCTTTAATAAAATGAAGAAAACTAGTTTGTTTTTTCCTGATGTTTGTTGCTGTTGTTGACCAGCAGGTGGCAGCAGTGAGTTTAGATTGAATTCATCAGTGGTTCATGGTTTTACTGAAGTAACTCCAGCAGGATTGGGTCCTGACATTTTAAAAGTTAAACCTAAAGACAGCCTGTGGAGATTTAATCAGGCACCAACGCATCACTTCCTCCACCTGTCTGCTGCGTCATGACCAGTGGCGGCTCCAGAGATATTTTTCTGCAGGTGCTAAGGGGGGCTAAGCATTTTACTGAGGATGCTATGAAGGATCATTTGTTCTTTCAGTTCTCAAGGTCAAGGTCAAACTGATTTTTACATTTTTTTTAGTTCTGTTTTGCGAGGAAAATATCTCAACAACCACATGTTAAAGAATATTAACTCTGATGAAAAAGAAAATAATCTGATATTTTCTTGGGGGTGCCAAGGGGGTGCTGTGACTTTTGGGGGGCTATAGCACACCCTAGCTCCCCCCTGGAGCCGCCTCTGGTCATGACCTCGAGGTGGTTCTGTGGTGTCTGCATCCAGGCCCTGTTTCACCACGTGCATCTCTGGCTCCGTTTTCACTTTTCCATTTAAGGAGCTCTATTTAGACTAGTAAATAATGAAAGAAATGTTATTTCCTGTGAAAATGCTTATTGCTGAATGATTTTAGCTGAAAGTGGCTGAAGAAGCTGAAACCAGCTGAAAAGGTTTAATCTCTAATCTGTTCATTTGAGTTTGATTTGAACTGGAATTTGAACAGCTGACGTTTGCTGAAAGCAGGAAAACAGGATTTGAAAGCAGCAGAAATGTGCAGAAAAAGCAGAATAGAGCTGAAATAGGCAGAAGGAGGTTGATGGCCACAACGTAAAATTAGCACAAACAAAATCAACTGAAATGAGCAGAAAGAGGCAAATAAAAAAGTACAACAGTGCCAAAACACCAGTGTTGGAGTTTTTTATTTAAACATGTTTTAACATGTTAACATGTTTAATTTTATACAGTTAAAATGCAAAACGTGTTGCGACATTCGTGAGTGGCGTTATGTGGAAAGGTTATAATTTTTTTATTAATAAAAAAAATATCAAAAAGAAAAAACAGTGAATGAAAAGGGTGCAAAAAGAAGAAAAATTATAATATCTGCCCCTTATTTAAAACAATATAAAATAACTTTAAATCAGACTTGAACAATCTCCAAAGTGAAAACAAAAACATCAGGCATTCATACTTTCCTAACAATTTTAACTTAATCATCTTTTTAAACATAGAAATTGTTTTATAACTTTTTGAGGTGATAATATTCCACAATCCTACTCCCTGAATTATAACTTAGCTCCTTCAGACTAGTTCTAAATGGAGGTTTTACAAACATTTACATTCTCTTAAGGTTAAAATGACTCTTTTTTAAAAACAAATTTTAATTTAATATTGGGGGTAATATTTTTTATAAGCTCTATACATACTGTAACTTGTAAAATACTATATTCAACCAAATTACAAAATTGTAATAATTTCAATTGATGAAATAATATATTTGTTGGGTGACAATAGCACTTCCTACTAATAATTCTTATAGCGCTTTTTGTAAAATAAAAACAGGATTTGTAATTGTTTTGCATGCTTTTCACCAAACTTCCATACAATAGATTGAATATGGAACAATCATTACATTATACAATATACTGTATACAGAACACCTTGTCATTTAAAAACTGTTTTACTTTATACTGTAATGCAATTGATTTTGTTCTTTTTATTCTTAAGTGATTTACATGAGATTTCCACATCAGGTTCTCATAAATAATGACACCCCCCCCACACACTTTTTTTTCATTAAGTCTATGAATTTCAAAACTGTCCAATTTTAAATGGGACGTCAATAATTTTCTTTCTATTACTAAATACCATGTAGTTTGTTTTTTCCAAATTTAATGATAACTTATTAAGTTGGAACCAAGTTTGTATTTTTACTAATTCTGCCTGTATCATAGCATCTGTTCAATATCTTCATCCGAACAAAAAGAAATGTGGTATCATCTGCAAATAAAACATTCTTGAAAAGCCCTGACACATTATTATCTTACCTGTTGCTCTTTGAACAACTTCAGTTTAGAGAAACGGTGTAATTCATACCAAAGTGACAAGCTAATGGCTAGTCTCTGAACAAAGTCAAGCCTAATGTGGATTGTTGCTGTCTGTGAACAAGTCCAGACTTTAAAATGCTGCCTGCTGCTATTAGTGCTTGCAAACAAACAACCACAACATTCTTTAAACTGTGTACCGGTAATGTAAACAGATACTGGTAAAAAGGTGTATAAAGAAGTGTTAGCATGCTATGAAGTTTTGTAGTTTGTAGTCGTTTCAACACGACAGTAATCTACTTTGGTCTTAGTTGTGTTTGCATTAGTTGTTAGCTCATAGGTTTGGTCAGAAATAAACTTTCTTCAAGCTGAGGTTGCTTAAGGAGTTATCTACAGCGGGCAAGATAGTAACTTTTTACAACTTCTCCACAGAACCTCACTTCTAAATGTCTAAACATTACTAACATTTTTCATCCAATCAGTGTTAACATCACAGCATCACTGTGGGAGGTGTATTACAGTTATACCGTATAT
>JBBPBX010013561.1:12047-29644 GCA_038048925.1 Garcialebias charrua
TATATATATATATATATATATACATACATATTTATAAATACTTAAATAAACTACTACTTACAGCTTGTACTACTATTCCTACTTCGCAATTTTCCACAATTTTCATGTATTGCGGACCTTCAGGATACGGATCCCCTGCGAGATAATCGAGGGACTACTGTAATCTTTTTTAAATGTGCACGAAAGGGTTTGCAAGAATGGTGTGATTTTATTGAACATTAATTCGTAGTGTTTACAGAAAAAAGTTTTCTTCTGTGCTCTCAAAAACTGCAAACATCTTGATTCTCCTCATCTACTATAATATGATTAATTATCAGTATTGGGGCCCAAGAAAGAAAGAAAGAGAAATAAAATATTTACAGTAATTCTTCATTAATATGTGTAATTTGCTTCTGCATTTTCTCAGTCAGGAGTTTAAATTGTGTAAAGTGTCTTACTTCTACTGATATTTTTGAAACTGGCTGCCAGTTGGAGTCAGCTTTGTCTCTGAGGATGTGCGGACACAACGTGTCGGCAGCACGCTGCAGACACGGGCCGTTCGTTGGCTGGGGGTAAGCATGGATGGATTAAAGATGCAGGATGTGCGTCAGAAGGTGAACTCTAACGGGCACACTGATCATACAGAAAGTTTTGTGTTACTGTTGCTAAGTGATTCTGCACGTCAGGTCAGCTGTTGGCACACGTATAAAAAACCCACAGGTCTAGAGTGAATGAAAAATTAAAAAGTGGCACAAAATCCATTTAATTGGATCCAAGGATTGTGTTCTCGAACTCTGCTTACCCTGATGCTGCTCAATAATCCAGGTAGAAAAATCTAAAAAAGCTAAGTCTGGTCCTCTGGACATTCAAAAAACAAAACAAAACAAAGCAAACATTTTTTGTTTGTTTTTTTGTTTGTTTGTTTTTTGAATGTCCAGAGGACGCTTTTTTTTTTTAGATCTATCTCTGCTTCTTTACGTTCTTCTGATTTCCTTTTGTAAATACAGTAATTCATTCAACCTTTATTTAGTCAGGTTAATCCCATTGAGCCTCAAGGACTCATTTACAAGAGACCTGGAGACCAATGATAATATAGTAACAATTTTATTTTTATGTGTTTATTTTATTCATCAAAGGATTAATTAGTGACCCTAATTTAAAAAAAAGCATTACTTTAGCATTACTCCATGATTTTTTTGCGTTCGTTTGGAACTTTAATCACTTAATAACGGTATGGCACTTATTACAGTAGTCTATTTTATTTTATTGTTGTTTTGTTTACAGTACCGTATTTTCCGGCCCATAAGTCGCACCACCCTATAAGTCGCATCAGTCCAATTATGTCCAATAAAGTGGAAAAATCCATAAATATGTTGCTTCGCCCTATACGTCCCATCTATTATGCGTCACCGCTGACGCGTATGTTACGCGTCAGCGGTGACAACCCGGAAATGGTCACAGGAGCGTGCACGGTAGGACTTTAACAAGATTAACACTTTAAACTATTATTTCTTTGCTGAAAATTATAGCAAAGATGTGTCTGAGCTGAACTTTTCCTTAATAAATGCACGTACCGGTCAAATCAGCTGAATAAAAAAAAAAGTTTTGCTACGTCGGTGCTGCGAAGCGTGCACGCGCAGCGAGCGGATACGCTTCATTTCTGTAAAATTTAACAAGATATACACCTTATAAAAATATATGTTTGCTGACATTACTGTATAGGAAAAGTGTTTCTGAGCTTAACTTTTCCTTTAAAAATGAACGTAATGTTCAAATCAGCTGGATTCAAATGGTTTCGCTTTGCCGGTCTTCCAAAAGTGTGCGCGCTGAGAAAATAAATTATAAATAAATCAAATTTTATCTCAAACATCTCCTACAGCTAATCAGTTGTAAATGTCCATCCAGTGATTACTTTCTGTAAGTTTCATCAAAATCTGTCCTGTGGTTCTTGACCTATTTTGCTAACAGTAAAACACTGTAACAGTAGTTCAGAGCTCCAGAGAGCAGGAGGCCGTGCTGCGACAGAGTGAGTCCGAGCAGAGGAGGCTGCCGTCGGACACATGAGCTGGGAACGGTCGGTGGACCCTAGCGGCCGGAAGTGGTACTGCTACATTTTTTTCGTCCGAATGAATGCAAACGGTCATATCTCAGCCAAAAATTGGTCTAAAAATATGGGGGAAAATCCATAAATATGTTGCTTCACCCTATAAGTCGCAGGGCATGCAAATTAGGCAAAAAGGTGCAACTTATAGGCCGGATAATACGGTAATTGTTTTTCTTGAAAACATGAAAAATTATTGCTTCATGAATAGGTGTTTATAAAATAAAAACCAAATAAAACAAAACTTCCAGCATAGCCTAACGATTGCAGCTGGAAATATATTTCACTTGTCCACTGGCTGTGTTAAAGCGCTTTATAAATAAAGCTGATGATGATGATGATGATTAGACACTTATCAAGGTCAAGGTTCAAGGTCAAAGCTTCTTTGTTCATTTATTCACACTTCATGTGGTGGAACCAAATTGTGTACACAGGGTCCCCGTTACATCCAACAGAAGTATAAATTGTAAAGAAAAACAGTAATAAGATCTAAGATTTGAACTAAGAATACGCCAAGCACTAATAGTGCAAAAACAATACAATACAATAATAATTATTGATCGGTGCAGACATTTCTAAAGAAATAATTTGCATGACATGTAACAAAGATGCTATGGTAGCATAATGCTAACAGGAAAATATACACGTAAACCTCCTCTTCTAAAGTAAGAAACAGTTCAATTAATGCCTCCATGATCCAGTGTGTCTGCTGTTTTATGATTATTGTTAGTTATGTAAATGCTGTCGCAGTTTTCATAAAAATCTTTAAAATATATGGTTTGAAATATATTTTAAATCCAAATTACAAACGGGACATACAGGGTTTTGCAAACAAGATCCAAATAAAAATGTTATTATTTGTTCCGGTACTGATGTGGGTGCTCGTGTCGAAGACGTGAAAATGTCTCGAAAGTCCTCCAAGAAAAAGATGTTGCGTACACAGACTGTGCACATGCGGGCCTAACCTTTGTTCCTGTCTGTTGACTGAACCCTGTTTGTGTGACTTTGGCTGTCTCTTCCTGTATTTATGTGTTTCGGGTGATGTAAGGAGCTCTGCGTTTGTGCTCGCACGTGTCAGGTGTCAATCAGCCGTCACACTCGTCAGGCCGTTCTCTGTGAGCTCAGCTCGGTGAGTCTGCTCGTGTCCGAGACGAGACACGGACACGTTGGTAATCAATGGTCCCAGGAACTGTTGCTGGCAGGTTAAAACTCACAATGTGCAGAGGAGAGGAGGTTTTTAACATTTCAGCTGCAAACTGCAGTTTTTTTTCTGTTTAACTTCTCTCTGAGTTTTTAACTGTTGCTTACAACGGGCTTGGTCTGTTTAACGTAATGGGCAGGGCTGACTTGATGATTTATGTTTGTTGAATGCAACAATAGCAGAAGATTAGCATCTACAAATAAATTAAATATCCTGTGCTCAGTTGCTGAAAGAGGAATCGTGAGTGATGCATCCTGTGATGAAGGTCAACTTCAGATATTCTCTCTGTAAGGCTTTTGTAAATAAGTAGAAAGATTGATTGTATTTAAATGAAAATATAGCTAATAAAATCATTTTAAAGCCATGGAGGAAAGTGTTCACAGTGCTGTTGTGCACTCTGGACTTGAGTTAGCATGTGTTGGTTGTATTTCAGCTTAAGTTTCAGACTGACGTGGACAAAAAGAGTTCTGTACCTTTGTATTGTAGCTCTCAGATAGTCCTCTTAACTTTTCTTTGACTAAAAACTAGCAACCTCTCCATCTTTGACTGATTCTTTGTTTTACGTTGATCCAACAGCAGGTCCTTTGTGTTTGTCACTGGAGCCTCTGGCCTCGTGCACGGTGACAGTCTCACTTCATTATTTGTTCGCTAAGCACCTCGGGCTCCATGATGTGAAATACCAAATTACCCAACCCATGTACCCATGTAGGATGGGTTATTCTTGTGCTCTTGGATGTTTCAACAAAAGGTGTTTTGCAGAGTGTTGCTCTAGAACTAAGCGTCTACATTGACAATTTGTTTCTGTAGAAATGCTCAGTAAAAAAACGACTGTACGTTGTCGCATACTTACCTCATACGTACTGTAAACAGAATAATATCATCTCATATTTCTCATTGTTTTTGGTTAACTTATAACTTGTTTTTATAAATCATTAGCTTGTTTCCAACCATTTCTGGGGACTGTGTTGCATGCTACTTTTGTGCCACTAGATGTATGAGGATGTGTGAGAGAAGTGGAGCGCTACGTCTGTAAGTTTAGCTAGCATGTCTGTATGGTGCGACGCTAGCTTAGCGCTAAATCAGTGCTGGCAGTTGTCGATGGCAAGGGGGGGGGGGTTTGTGGGTAAGGACATTTCGGTAGGCAGGGCGCTCGGTTCTGTTCACAGGGCAAGGCGCCCTCTTTGTATAATGGTAGGGGAAATACTGTTCATGATTTTTAAGTAGGGGTGCAGAAAAAAATCGATAAAAAAAAAAGAATCTAGATTCTTAGTCCTGGCGATTCTGAATCGATTCTAAAAGCCCCAAAATTGATTTTAAAACATGTTTAATTTTATATTTTTCCCACTCTTACTCCTGAGCGTACTGCATATTACATTTTGTGTCAGTTCGGCCACCGTAGAATTTTGGCTGTGTAGGCCACCGTACAGCAAGCTAGTTAGCCAGCTCCCTTTATCTGAACGGAACTTGCTAGCATGGAGGAGGACAGCGCGATTCAACTCGCTCCTTCGTCTTTAAAAATCATTTCATATCCTACAATGTTCTGAGGGAAGACAGAGCTTAACAAGAGAATGGTTGTTTGCAAGAAGTGTCAAATAAAATTACGGTACTGTACAGTATTTTGAAATACGATAAAATGCGTGGAAGTGAAAGCAGCCAACCAGCGAAGTCTGCTGCAAAGATTTCTCTCTCCATCTCCTGCTGTATCACAAAGGATTTACGAGCAGACAGCTCAGTGGAAGTTGAGGGGTTTAGTTTTATTTTTAATACGCTGGAAGCAACGTACGTTATTCCTTCATAGATAAAGGTCCACACAGCTCCAGCTTGAAACAAGAATAACGAGGGAGAAGTTCTGATGCAGCTGCAACTCAAAGGTAACTGTTATTTTCTCATATTATACTAAAACTTATAGACAAGTTGTACAACAAACTTAAAGGTGCTATGTGTAACTTTCTGTAGAGCGCAGAACTTAGAAATATTTTCAACAGGCAAAGCCTTCTGATCCCTCCCCCTCAGAGCCATATATGGCTCTGCTCCCCCTGGCCCTGCTGAAATTCAAATTCAAGCTCTGTTTTTATTGGCTGGTTACAAACTCTGTTTTTATTGGCTGGTTAACGGCGGGTCACTCTGTGTTTTTAGTGTTTTTATAAATGCTGATAGAGAAGCAAGGGGACTATAGTTTTTTTTCAGAGATTACTTTGTCTAACACCAGTCTGTCAGTAGATAGTGACAGAGTGAAGAAATATGTTAAAAATATATTGTTAGAAAAGTTACAGACTGCACTACAAAGTTACATAGTGCAGCTTTAATGTAATTTGTCTTTTAACAGGTTGGAGAGACCAGATGAGCCCCATCGACTGGAGCCAGTTCTAAATGATACAGTTTATGTTCATAAATTACAGTTCAGAAGAGATTTTAATGCAGGTTTGGACAGGTTTTGAAATTTTTTGTAAAATATTTACTAAATATGAATCTATATGGTTAAAAAAACTGTGAAGTATGTATTTTATGTTGAATTAAAGGTTAATGCACTTTGGTAGGCTGAAGTCTGTTTACTTTTGTATTTATATATTTTGAATTATTTGTCTGTGATGGACTGGAGACCTGTCCAGGTGTCCCCTGCCTCTCACTGTGATGGTTGGACATGGACACCAGTGACCCCCAAGACTTGAAAAGGAAGAAGTGGGTAAAGATGATGAATGGATAAATTATTTGTTCCTAGATTTTTTATTTTTATTTTATTGTTTTAGAGAAATCCAGGCAACTCATCTAACCTACTGGTAATACAGTACTGGTAATTTAAGTTACAGAATTTAATGCATTCCTGTATTATTTGTTCCTATTTTTGGTATAAATATCAAACGATGCAAAAAATTTGATACAGTAATGAACCTAAAATTATTGTTTTAAATAAATGTTCCATTTGTTTACATTGCTGTTTATTCTTTTCAACTTGTCAGTTACATAACTGAAACTCAATTTATGACCATTTCAATAGAAAAATCGTTTCTGAATCGAAAAATCGATTTTGAATCGAATCGTGACACCAAAAATCGGAATCGAATCGATTCGCCAGACACTGAGAGAGTCGCACCCCTATTTTTAAGTCATTTTAACAGGGAATTGTTTTCATCCACCAAATAATTCAACAGTATATATACGTGGAAAAATGTGGATATCATAAAACGTAGAGTTAAGTAAAAAAAAAAAAAAATCTTGATATTATATATCCAGCTAAAGTTTCCAGGCTAAAAAAGAGGCTTGTTAGGAGGGGCCTGCTTGATGATGATCTTCTGATCCAACACAGTCCTTCACATGTCGATGACATGACGAAGCCTTTAGTTACTATGGAGCCGATTCGCACTATAAATTTATACAAAAAATGAACAGAAATGAATAGTGAAATATCTTCTTTGTTATTTGCTCGTATACCTTTAGTAAAGTTTTATTACCAACATTACATATGCCTGCTCAGTTGGACCTGTAAGTGCCCAACATGAGGGGCTTTAACCTTAAGAGCCGTTGTGTGAATGTGAGAAGTGAAGGCAAACAGAGATGTTGTTCACAGCCAGTGTTGGTCACTTGCTCGTAAATGATTTACTCACCCACTGTTGTGGCGTCTTCTGTTCCTCTGTTTCACTCTCTCTACTTCCCGGTGAGCTCCTCCCACCGCCGCTCAGCTCTGATGGATGGCGTTAGTGTTCACATGCTTGTTATTGGCCAGAGCTCCAGGGCTCAGGCGTTAGCTTGTGTTTATGAGAGGAGCCTGCACCGATTCCATGATAAAACCAGATGTTCCCTTACAAGGCTCTGAGCCTTCTTCATGCAGCTCTCATGTCCATATCAGGTAGAACCTTCCTGTTGCACTCAGGTCTACCAGCCACTAAAGTGTAGCCCGTTCTTGGCCCACATTGGTCGAAAAAGGTTTTATGTAAAGGATATGTAAACATCTTGACACTTTGATAAGAAGACAACTGTTACGGGTTCATATGGTCAGCATGTAGAATATGTTTCTATGTTTAATTATGATACATATCATGGGCGCTTATTTACTCTGTTTGCATAAATATAATTTATTGTTCCCATGGGGCCTTTTTTTCTTAAGCTACAAACTGTCAGAGTGCAAGGACAATACATTTACTAATAACTATAACAGAATATTACATTAGTAAAAATGCTAAATAAATATTAGAACAATAATAATGAGTTTATTCTCTTAGAAATGGATTTGAAACGCATCTAATAATAATAAAAATGAATTTAATTTGTACCGCACTTTTCATTAACAAAAATCTCAAAGTGCTACAAGGTGTAACTAAAATCAATGATCAAATAAAAACAAGTGATAAAATCAAGTAAAATCAATGATAAAATAACAACAACAAACAAACAGTAATAAAATCAACTAAAAACAATGATAATATCAACTAAAATCAGAGATAAAATCATGTGGAGGCAGAGTAGGCTAGTGATTGTGGAGCTCTCAGATACTCAGGGAGGGAGTTCCAGAGGCGAGGGGCAGCCACACAGAATGCCCGGTCTCCCATGGTCCTTAATTTGGTTTGAGGAATGTGAAGGAGATTACTGTTCTGTGATCGTAGAGACCGGGTGGATGAATAGGGTGCAAAAAGGTCCTTTAGATAATCTGGTGAAGTTCCGTTTAAGCATTGATGGGTAATGTCTATTCTAAAACTGATGGTCATTACCATACTTTTCGGCATATAATTTGCTGTTTTTTTACTAATTTGCATGTCCTGCGACATATACGGTGAAGCAACGTATTTATGGATTTTTCCCCTTATTTTTAGACCCATTTTTGACTCAGATATGACCGTTTTTCATTTTGGCAAAAAAATTGTGCAGTACCACTTTTGTCCGCTAGGGGACACTTCCAAAGTGTACACTGACCGTTTCTAGCTCATGTGTCAGAAAAAAAAGCCTCCTCTGCTCGGACTGACTCTGTCGCTGCCCGGCCTCGTGCTCTGGAGGTAAGAACTATTAGCTGTGTTGTTACTGTTAGCTGTGTTTTTTAGCAAGATAACTCATAAACCACACTTTTCTTGAAACTTACAGAGCGTAATTATTTGGTGGTCATTTACAAACTGTTAGCTGCAGAAGATTTTCAGAGCTAAAAAAAATTTGCTCTTTTAGCATGTTGTTAGCAGTAGCTACCTAAACAGATACTATTTGCCTAATAACTCATAAACCACACTGCAGATTTTCTTGAAACTTACAGAGCGTAATCACTTGGTGGTCATTTACAAACTCTTAGCTGCAGAAGATGTTTAGAGCTATAAAAAAAATCGCTCTTTTAGCTTTGTTGTTAGCGGTTAGCTACCGTAAACAGATACCTACTGTTTAGAAAAATAGCTATTAAACCACTCGACGGATATTTTTTAGGCTTACCGAGTGTAATTACTTGTATATGGGTTTAATTTACAAACTGTTGCCCTGTATAAGACATTTGAGATAAAATTTGATATATTTATAATTTATTTTCGTTGCGCACGCAACCGTTTGGAAGACGTCAAACTGAAACAATTTAAATCCAGCAGATTTGACAATTTCATGAATTGATTAAGGAACGTATAATGTCAGCTAAGAAATAAATTTTTTCTCAGCAAACAAATAATTGTTTTTACCGTGTTAATCTTGTAAAGTCCTTCCGTGCTGGCTCGCTTCTGTGGCCGCCATTTTCAGCAGGGCAAATGAGGCCCTGACGCGTCGCATAGCGGTGATGCATAATAGATGTGACTTATAGGGCGAAGCGACGTATTTATGGATTTTTCCAAATTATTGCCAATAATTGGACAAAGCGACTTATACACAGAAGTGACTTTTACGCCGAAAAGTACGGTACTTGAAGAGAAGTGTTGCTCATTAAACAATAGTGAGATTTTTTTGAAGTGGGATTATGTACACAGTTATAATCAAAGTGTCACAAATTGTGATTGCTCAAAGAGCCATATGCAGCATATGGCTCTTTGAGCAATCACAATTTGGAGAAACGGAATGTGATTCTGATGAGACTGACGAGCTTCGGCCGGGACAAAGGTCAGTTGTGTCCTGACTCAAGAATTTTACAACTGTTCATGCAGATGCCTTTTTTAACCTTTACACCGTGTCAGTTTTGCACCACATGGTCATGTATATAAAATATAAACAACACTTTTGTTTTTGTTCCCATTTTTCACAAGTTGAACTCAAAAGATCTTAGACTCGTTCAACGTACACAAAAGACCATTTTCTCTCAAATATTGTTCACACATTTGTGTAAATCTGTGTCTGTGAGGACTTCTCTCTTACCGAGATAATCCATCCACATCACAGGTGTGGCACATCAAGGTGCTGGTCAGACAGCATGATTATTGCCTTAGGCTGACCACAATAAAAGGCCACTCTACAATGTGCAGTTTATCACACAGTACAATATCACGGATGTTGCAAGTTTTGAGGGAGTGTGCACTGCAGTTGGCATGCTGACTACAGGTCCACCAGAGCAGTTGCCCATTAAATGAATGTTAATTTCTTTATAATAAACTGTCTCTAAAGGTGTTTAAGAGAATTTGTCAGTACATCCAACCAGGCTCACAATCACAGACCACATGTAACCACACCAGCCCGAGACGTCCACATCCAGCAACGTTACCTCCAAGATCATCTGAGACTAGCTAACCGGACAGCTGCTTCAACAATCGGTTTGCAATACCAAAGAATTTCTTCACAAACTTCCAGAAACCCTCTCAGGGAAGCTCACCTGCATGCTTGGTGCCCTCGTCGGGGCCTCCACCTGACTGCAGTTTGTCGTAACCAACTTGAGTGAGCAAATGCTCACATTTGATGGTGTACATGGCACGTTGGAGTGGTGTTTTCTTTATGGATAAATCCCGGTTTTCACTACACATGGAAGATGGGCGAGATGGGAGACTGAGTATGGCGTCCTGTGGGTGAGCGGTTTGCGGATGTCAGTGTTGTGAATCAAGTGGTCCGTGGTGGCAGTGAGGTTATAGTAGGGCTGGGCCACATCATATCGTTCTCGATAATACCGGTCAAAAAAGCTTGCCCGGGCAAAAAAATGATATCATTATATACTAATTTCATGACGTAATACGTCAGGGTGCCCCGCCCCCTTAACAACTGGCTGCTTTGAACGACCAAACCGAACTGCGCACCCACTTCCACCTGTCTGTACTGGTGTAACGCTAATAAGTTGCACGCAATACTAGCTAGTAGGGGTGTAACGAGATCTCGTTGTACGAGATCTCGCGATATTAAACTCCCGCGATATCTCTCGTTGAGAGGTAACGTCTCGCGAGTCGCTAATGCTAGCGTTAGCAGAGCCCCCCTAGCAAGTCAGCGTCACGGACAGCATGGCTTCGCCGGATGAAGTTGCTATTCATTCATTCATTCAACCTTTATTTAGTCAGGTAAATCTTTTGAACCTCATGGGCTCATTTACGAAAGTGACCTGCTAAAACTAAAGAACAATGAACAACAATGGTAGAATTTCCTTAAACAATAAACAAACAAACAATAAACAATAGAAAAACAAAAGAGAGAGAAAAAAAAAATATATATTCCTCCTTTTAACAAAGTATCAAAAAACTATCAAAACATTATAAGGTATATGTATAAAATCAAAGACAGGAACAAATCTGCATTGGTTTTTGCCAGGATTCCAACAGATTCTGAAAACCATTTAGAGAAGTCAAGGTCGAGAGCTTCAGATCTTTTTGTAAGATATTCCATGAAGCAGGAGCGGAGTAGGAGAAGGCCCTTTTTCCAAGTTCAGTCCTCACTGACGGAACACTGCAGGTAATCATGTCCTGAGAGCGCACGCTGTAGCTGCACTCACGCAAAGACATGTAGGAGGAGATGTATGAGGGCAGCAGACCAAGAAGTGATTTGAAGATGAAAATGTACCAGTGGAAGAGTCTGCGTGAGGTTAATGATGTCCAGTTAACCAGTGAATACAGGGTGCAGTGGTGGGTACGATAATCACAACCAGTTATGAATCTTAGTGCACCATGATAGACAACATCCAACATCCGCAGGGTGCTTGTAGGAGCATTCATGTAGAGAATGTCACCGTAATCAATGGAGGGAAGGAAAGTCACAGATACAAGGCGTTTCCTAACATTCAGTGATAGACATGATCTGTTTCTGAAAAAGAAACCCAGTTTAACTTTCAGTTTCTTCACTAGGTTTTCCACGTGGAGTTTAAAAGAGAGATGTGAATCGATCAGGATACCCAGATATTTATAGGAATCAACAAACTCAATAGGTACACCATTTGAAGATAAAATCAGAGGAGGATCTGCTGGAACCGCCTTCCTATTTGAAAAAAACATCCCTTTTGTTTTATCAGCATTTAGGACAAGTTTGAGACGGAACAAATCTGACTGGATGATGTCAAAAGCGGATTGCAGTAACTGGAAAGCCTTAGCTACTGTTTTAGCTCGGCAATAAACAACTGTATCATCAGCATAGAAATGTAAGGATGCATCAGGGATGCAGTGACCTACATTAGCTATGTAGATTGTAAAGAGAGTGGGTCCTAAAACTGAGCCTTGTGGTACACCATTTTTAACTGTTAAATAGCTGGAAGAAGTACCGTTATGTTGAACACATTGCCTCCGATTGGAAAGATAGTTAGAAAACCAACCGATGGTGTGATCAGAGAAACCGATTTCTGAGAGCTTATGACACAGGATGTTATGATCCACAGTGTCAAAAGCTTTAGACAGGTCTAAGAAAAGTGCAGCACAATAGTCCTTAGCATCCAATGCTTCAACAACATCATTCAGAACCTTCAGAGAAGCAGTTGTTGTGCTGTGTTTTTTCCTGAAACCAGATTGATGAAGAGGTAAGATGTTAAATGAGTCCAGATAGTTTTTGATCTGAGAGTTTATCAGTTTTTCTAGAACCTTGGCTAAGATGCAGAGTTTAGAGATCGGTCGATAATTGTTCAATGAGGTGGGGTCACCTCCCTTCAGCAAAGGAAGAACAAAGGCTGTTTTCCAAGCATCCGGAATGGTGTTTTGGCTTATGGACAGATTAAAGATGTGGGTCACAGGGACTGTGATGATATGAGCAGCCAGCCTTAAGAAGTAAGGTGGAAGTTCATCTGGACCTGCAGATTTTTTAGGATCAAGATCATTTAACAGTTTATTTACCTCACTGACTGAGAACGGAGAAAAAGAGAAGGTGTGATTAACAGATGGTTGACTTGTAGGAGGGATTTGATTTGTAGAAGTTTGATTATTAGATAAAGTGGCTGATTTTCCGTTTGTAACTGTGTCAAATAATGAACTAGAAGCAACAAAATGTTTATTGAAACAGTTCAGGATCTCGTGCTTATTTGACACAGGAACAGAGTCAACAAGAAATTGTGATGGGAGGTCAGATGATGATTGGGGGGTGCCTGAGAGAGATTTGATGGTTTTCCAGAATTTTTTAGGATCGTTTAGATTTTTGGAGGTCTGAGATAAGAAGTAGTTACGTTTTGCGGCTTTGATGGCAGTTGTACATTTATTCCTTAGCTGCCTAAATTTCAACCAATCAGTGTCTGAGTGTGATTTTCTCGCTGCGGCCCAAAGATGATCTCTCCAGTGCAGGAGATCAGCTAGTTCAGGAGTAAACCAGGGGCTGTCACGGCTCTTTATCCTGAACTGCCGGACCAAGCGGTGTTCACGTCATTGATTTGTAGGATACCTGTAGGATTTGTAGGATTCCTCCCCTTAATTTAGTTCACCGGGAATATGAGTCGCCCTGAGTGACAAGAATCTTGGAGCACACCACGTGAGCATCTTCTGCGTCAGTCCGTGGAGGGCCCGGGACCGTGTCCCTCCCTCTCTGTTGATGAAGGACATTGTGGTCCTGTTATCTGATTTCACCAGGATGTGCTGCCCTACAATCAGACCTTTGCCAAATAAGTAGTTTACTGACAGGAATACGTTTAACAATTCCAGGAAGTTGATATGTAATCTTGCTTCCTGTTTATTCCAAAGGCCACGGGCGTTCTGATTTCTGCAGATCGCCTCCCATCCTGTTTTTGAGACGTCCGTCGTGATGACCACACAAGATGACACCCTACCCAACGGGACCCCTTCCGCGAAGACAGACAAGTCTCTCCAGGATTCCAGGGCTCTCAAGCACTCTGAATATATTCTAACCTTTCTTGCTCGACCAAGCAGGGCGGGTTGTGTCTGTTGGTTTAGCCATACTTGTAGGGCCCGCATTTTCAGCAATACATGTGGCACACAGGGGTATGGCTGCCGCCAAGAGGCCTAAAAGGCATTGGCACGTTCTTATGGGAACCAACTGATCCAGTTTAAATTTTGCCAGACAATGGCGATCGAGGAAACTCATTCCCTTGAGAGCCATGCTCTGTACCGGACGGTGTCGATCTGTACTCCCAGAAATACGGTAACCCGTGATGGAGTTAGGTCACTCTTTTGTAGGTTTATGACAAAACCGAGAGACTCCAGGTGAGAGATCACCCTGTGGAGTGTGACTGGGCCTGTATTCTGCTTCCAGCCAGAATCAGGAGGTCATCCAGGTAGTTCATAACCCTGAGACCTTGATTCCTAAGGGGGTCAGGGTTGCGTCCAGACATTTAGTAAATGTACGAGGAGCCGTCTTCAAACCAAAGGGTAAGGCTTTGAATGTATAAGCCTTTCCCTCGAAAGCAAAACAGAGGAATTTTCTGTGTTTCCTCCATACGCCTACATGGAAATAGGCATCTTTCAAATCCACTGTACATGCGTAGTCTCCTGGTCTCACAGACTGGAGAACCTGCCGCAGTGTAAGCATCTTGAACTTAAAAGTTTTTATTCTCTTGTTCAGAGTCCTGAGATCCAGGATCGGTCTCAGGGAATGATCCTTTTTGGACACCACGAAGTACTTGCTGTAATGGCCGGAGCGTAGTTTGCGTTTCGGGACCAAACTTATGACTCCCTTCTGCAACATTGTCAATACTTCCTCCCTCAGCACGTGTGCGCGTGTAGGGTTAATATTTGATTGCAGTACCCCTGTGAAGGGGGGTGGTCTCCTGGTGAACTGCAGTTTGAGCCCAGGACATATAGTCGTTATGACCCATTTGTTTGGTAGACACACCCTCCAGGCCTGCATGTGCGCCATGAGCCTGGACGGCATGTTCAATTGCTGCTTGTCATGTTTGAGTGCGGGAGGGGTGGCTTTGACCCTTCTCGCGCTCTCTTGAGCAGGCTGGTCAGCCCAACAGAAGATATCGCAAGATCTGACTGTCTCAGGCCGAGCTCGTGTATCTTAATGCAGTTCATAGTTTGACCACAAGATTTGTGTTTTATGAGAGTTGGACTCGAGTCAAGAACCAGGGCAGTCTGTGCTTTGGTACTTTTATTTTTGTACATGTGTGAAACAGTGTTTGTTTTGATCACACATACAGTAGGCAAGTCATGTATAGTGCGCGCACACATGTCACCAGCTCCTCGTAGTGTTTTACAAGTGGAGACTGGGCTCAAAAGGTCAGGTTCCCATACCGCGTTGGCGGGCAAACCTGTAAAATTGTTAATTTGTCCTGTTTCATCAGGCCCGAATCTGCTTTTCACACGGGGTCAGTGAAGAAGCCCTTGGCCGATACTGGAAAGTCTCACTTTTGCCAGCAGGTCTCTTCCGTGGGAGGACATGCATGTCTTCCTTTGGGGATGCAAAGCTTTTCCTCGGCAGCCCCTCGCGGAAGGCTTCCGCCTGTTTGCGTCTTAGTTCCAGCCTGTCCTGGATGCATTCCAGGGCTCCCCCGAAGGGTACCGTTGGCTCGATCGGGTGTTGGAGGAAGGGGGACCTCTGGTTTTCCAGGAGGTCCGATAAAGTCAACCAAAGATGGCGTTGGGCGACAACTATTTCCGCCATTGCTCTGCCTTGCGTGATGGCTATTGTTCCCATCATGCGGAGCACCAAGTCAGAGGCGTGGCGGACCTCCTCCATGTCCTCCATTGTGGCTTGTTCTTTGTCATTACCTGGAGTTCCTTCAGCTTCTCTGACAGGTACACCTGTATCATGGTCGAGGTGTTCATCGCGCGAGCCGCGAGACCCTGAGCCTTGTAGCACTTTTCAAGCTGTTTCTCTGAAGCGTGGCAGGCCTTGCTGGGCAACGCTGGCTTCGACCCCGTAGCTGCGGGGGCCATGTGGGCCGCCAGGGTCTCCTCTATCAGGGGTGGGCTGGCGAGACCTGCTGCCTCCATTCCTGCGACATCCACGAGTCGGGATAGTGGCAGCGTCATGGGAGCTCCGGGTTCCGCCTAGGAGCGTGTGAGCTCCATGAGGAAGTCCGGGAAAATGGACATTTTTTGTGACGTCGTTGGTTGCTGCTTCGCATAGAGGTAGTTTCCCGCCAGCCTCGTAACCTGTTGGCGAGGCGTGGGGTCTGGCCACGCGACCTGCAGGGCGTCCGCCGCCCTATGGCACAGGTCGAACAGAGCAGGGACCGACACGTCCGGTTCCGGTAGAATTTGCGCTAGGTTCTGAGAGGAATCCACACTTTCCCCTCTGCAACCGTACTCGGCGTCTTGGTCAGACACTTCGGGCGTTGAGTCCTCGACGGGAACCGAGGAGTACGACCCGTTCTCATCCCCGACTTGACCGTTGCATTCCAGGTCCACGTTGACGTGCGGCCTTCAGTGCCGCGGCCTTCGCTATGGATTTAGCCAACGCGTCCGCTCGTCGTTTCCTCACTACCGCCGGCATGTGACAGCAGTGGGAACAGGAGTCGGTGGATTCCAGCGCTTTTCTCGCATGCAGAATCCCTAGGCAGACAGGACAGGCCTCGTGGGTGTCCGTCGCCGAGAGGGAGTAGCCGCTGGAGCAGGGGCGCGAGCAAGGGCTTGCCGTCCTGCTGGCTTTCTTCTGAGGCTTTGTCCTCCGTTTTCCCTTCTCGGGAGCCGTGTCCGGAGACGAGAAGCGTCAAGGCTGTTCCTTGTTTCCTTTTTAGTTCGAAGCCGTCCTCTCCATCGTCTTTCTTTTGCTGGTTAGCCTGCTAATGGTTAGCAGGGAGTGTTGTGACGCAGTTAGCGCCGTCGAGCGAAGCAGCTGCGGAGAGAGAAGAAAACTTTGAGGTAAGTAGAAAAACGCTGGACTAGCTTTCGCCAGCCCAGCAGTACGCAGGAAAAATTTCTCTGTACGCTCAGCGTAGGGAGCAAGCTCACCTCTGATCGAGCAATGCGACAACAGAGAAGTCCCACGAAGTTCAGGTTTTAAGCGAGGTGAAGGGCAATAAGAGATCAATGATGGATGGGCGTCAGCGGCTTAAGTACCCAGAGGGCGGGGCCTCTGGCGCAACGCTGACACCCCTGCCGTAAAGGCATGAATGTATTCCTTCAGGTAATCGTGCTGGGGCGCAATTCCCATAGCAATATGTTGCACCGAGTGACATGACTGATAAGGGAACTTTCATTGCCAATCACAAAAAACAATCACCTTTGCAGCCTACAGAGATCCAGTGGTATATATTTAAGCAATGTTTTGAGATTTATTTGACTTTCTGAACTATTTAGCCTGTTGAGAGCCTTAATGTTATCAATATGTTATAGCTTGTTACTGATAGTGGATAACATTGTTTTTCAGTTGTCCATTTGACTGGAAAATTGCTGTATTGTGCCTGCAAGTTTTATTTTTATTTTTTGTCTTGAAAAAGTAAATTAAAAACTTGTTTTTTGTCCAAACTACGGTCATTTTATGGTTCCTATTTTCCAGATCACGTATCACTCATCATAACTAAATAAAAACAAATTACAGCCAATCCATGTAATCGTTATCGCACCATGTGCAATTGGTATCAGTGGTGGGAAGCAAAAAACCTGATCGGAGCATCACTACATTAATCAAATATATATACCTGTATATGGTTAAGTTTTAGAGTTAACTTCATTAAAGATTGCCACCAAATCTATTAAATCTTAGTTATCACAAAAATGGTTATAACTCATAAAATGTACGTTTAGCTAAAATGTGATGTTACCGTAGCTTAGACTCATCACCAACACCTAGTCTGAGCAACAATATGTTTCAAAAACTTTGCTGTGATCTGTTAGTCAGCTCTGTCTTTTAATTTTTAATTAATCAAAATATTTTATAAACCATTTGTAGATTATTTTTATTATATATATATTTTTTTTTTTTTACAAAATAATAATTTGGTGAACAACCACCACTGATTAATTTACCCTATTCAAGATGGCTACAATAACTACCTTTTTTTTTTTGGGCCATAAGACACATTTTTTGCATGATTTGCATGCCCTGCAGCTTATACACCAAAGCAATAATGGATTCCCCCACCCC